>JBBPQL010000127.1:0-53973 GCA_038092515.1 Boletus subparvulus | reverse complement strand
ATATAAAATGTATCTTTCTACTTTTCTACTTGGTTACTAGCATGAACACTGAAACTGGATTAATATTGTATTTAAAAACTAGGATTAGCATTGTGGGAATTTTTCGGCTTGCCGAAAAACCAAGCTCACCTCATATTTCATTGAATGTAGAATGTCAAAGAAAATCACACATGATATAATATTCATACAACAAGAGTGAACCAACACTACAAAATCATGTTTACAATTTCTGTTGTGGTCATTACCTTCTCTGCCAGTCCCTGCTTGATCATCTGCTCTGAGGTAGCGATGTATTTCTGCCCTCCACGAACCTTCTTGAATAGCATGATGTGTGTGTGTATGTCATCTGGCTTGGATGGAGCTGTCACATCCTGAATGAACTTGATAACTGCCAGGACTTGAGGATGGTCTGGCTGCTGAGCCCATGTGTGATTGACGAATAGATAGAGTAGGCCTAGCAGAGCAGGCAGGTTGCTGATGATGACTGAATCCTCTTCAATAATCATCTGCTGAAAGTCCTTCCAGCTAAACTCATCAATGGCTGGCATAGATTGGTTCTGAATAAATGGTATCTGCAAGATCTGAAGTTCTACATACCATCTGTTATATCTACATCCTCCCCATCAAGCTGAGGATGAGCTGCCCCTCTTGTGTCTGAATAACCTTGTACAGCCTCCTCAATTGTACGCTTGCAGGTGGTCTTGCTGATTGCCACCACATCTTCATTAGTCGACTCTGGGTCAGAGTCAGAGTCAGACTCTGAAAAGACATCATGAATTCCTATTGTGTGAAGGTGAGCATAAACTAGCACTAGATTGTGCATAGGAAACTCATCCAATGACACTGCCTTTGAAGAGCCTATATTGGTTGGCATCCGATCTACCTCCTCATCACTCTCTTCCACCATTTCATGAGACTTGAACTTGTCTGGACAGCCTATCAGCACATCACTACTTGACAGATCATGAAAACTTACTTTGAGTTTGTCTTGCAGCCAAGACCCTTTGGGCATGAGCCTGGCATGTTGACACAAAGATTTTGACCTTCTGATGTTCTGTCTCTCTCTCCTTGGCCTGCTCTATCTTCATGTTGTCACATGCTTCTTCCTCTCTCCAGACATCGCACTGTCATCCTCATACGTCTCCATTATTTTGAGTTTGGAGACAATAGACCCGAGCTGCTCCCCCGTCCACCTGTTGGTCAACTGGGTTCTGGCAAGTCAATGGGATAGACCAAGTCCATCTCATCCTTGGACACTGTCTTTAGGTCAAATGCAATTGTAGGATTCTGTTCATGCTGGACTGCAACCTCAGAGTAGATCTTCAGCACCTGGAAAGGAATGTGTCAGTCAGAATTCTTTCAAGACTATAGACTTTCACTTACATCCAACAGTTCCTTGACCTTTGCGAGGACCTCAGGCACTGCATTTCCACTGAATCCCATATCTAGTCCTTTTGACAGTGCAAGATTCACAATGTGCTTCATTTTGCCAAGATTGGCATTGTGTAGCTTCAAGTATGATTGGAGGTGGGCACTCTGATTGCCTGCCGTCTCTGCCTCGTCGAGTGGCACAGGACCTTCCATGATGTCAAGGGGAAACTCAAGATCAGTCTCAGGCTGGTCTTCCAAACCATCATACCAAGACCAAATACCAGAAACATGGTTTTCTGTCATATAATTGGCAATTATATCCTGCAGAGTGTCACGCATAGACCAAGCACATTCTGTTGCCAGCAACTCTTTGCGTGCTTGAGAACTGATACATAGGTCCTGCAGTTTGGGCATCAGTGTTAACGTTTTCTTTATGTTCTCAGCTTTGAGCCAAGGGAATGCAGTGTGACGGAAGGCATCTGAAATGAGATGGTGCATGCTGGTCTGCTCAGAACCAAAGTCATCATTGCTGTTTGTGGCCATCTCAGGCAGTTGGAGCATGTGATGACCCTCTTTCTGGCTGATCTTGCAGTTGGTCAGCAGGTGCATGCGAAAGTCTTTGATGAATGTGATGATGAAATGGCTGTGATCAGGCTTCTTGACTCGACTGATGTTCAGCTCATCCAAGGCCTTTGTCTGAGTGGTCTTGATGTAGCTATTTAGCTGCACCAAATACGAGTGACAGCATTGGAACAGCATAGAGTACAGCTGTTGGCATGGAACCTGTTCAGTGACATGGGCAGAAAATAGTGCTAGTTTATGCTGCTTACCTCATCCACATTGGAGGAAGAGAACTTGATAGAAAAGAAATGCTTGATCCCATGGAGATGATCGTGCCACAATGGTGGCTTTTGGTGTGTTCCTATCACAGCAAGGGGTTCAATCCACAGTGCAAGCTGATGGTGACATAACAGTGAGCAAGTTGGGCTTTGTGACATGGACTTATGATTATTACCTCGGTGATCACCCCTTCTATTCCTTTTAACTGTTTTCCAAGGGCATGTAGGAAAATCTTGTTTGGCACAGGATACTCGGACATGTGGTGTCTTGGATGAAGTAGCTCCATCAGTCCGTGTTTCAGGGCTTTCAATTTTGCTGGCATTGTTCGCTCTAACAAAGCAGCAGTCGAGTCCGTTGTAACCCTCTTTGACATTTGTTGCTCCACCTTTGCTGACATTATCATCTTCATCCAATAGTCATCAAGCTTCCCCTGATAAGCCTTCTATTCCTCCTCATTGGTGGAAGCGAAATATTCAATGACAGACACACCATCACATAGATTGTGGTCCAGGCTTTGAAGTAGCTCTCATCTAGAACATGGCATGCTGCTCCTTCAATTGGCTGTTTGATAGCATTTCCATGGCACCAATATTCTGTCTCAAATGCTTTGGATACACTATCTTCAGGAATCCCTTCAGAAACATCCTTGAACTCAACTGGGGCACCCAAGAAATTAAGCCCATGCATCATGACCTGTTTGTGAGAGCCAGTCAGTATGTGGTGTGCGATGTGCTGCTGCACTTACCCCACTGATCACTGGATACCATTGGGCAATGCTTCGTATGCTTAGACCTGCCCTGCTGTTGTCGCGTGATCTAAAATACTCCATCTTGAAGAGCTCAAACAGTTCATTGTCTTGTAGAATTCTTCCTAAGCTTGACTTTCTCAGGGTGCTAATTCCTAACAATGCTCCCTCAATGTATTCCACCCAGGCCTCTTTGGTGGTCGTGTTGAGCAGAATATTCATTATTGTATGCAGTGAGTTGTTTTCACTGTCTTGATGAGTAGAAAGCAACACATTGGTTTCCAGATGATGCTCAATCAGAGTCCACTGCTCATGCTCAAGTATGAAGTCTGTGGATGCAATCTAGCGTAAGTTTACGCTTAACTGTGCCAGATGCTTACCAAGGTCTAGAAACCGAATCAACCATACACCCTCTCTCCGAACCATTAACTCTGACTTGACTATGACTTCTCTGTGGCCCTCTTCCACTATACTCAACACTGTATTGTTGATCCCCTCCTTCGCCTTCTTGTAATGCAGGTATGCCTCCCCCACCATAGAATGTTCACGCATGTATGTGAACCTATGATTTCCATTGTAGAGAACAGACCTCGAGTTGACTGCATCCTGTGTCCACATGACCCTGTTGGTATAAGGACCAACTTGTGCTGGCTTAAGAGATTCAACATTGATGTCTGACTTGTGAACGCCCAAATCCATGGCATTCTGGAGCAGGTGATTTTGTAGACCATGGTTTTTGATCCTGGCTATAAAGGATTTCATGAAGATTGGCTCGATGTTGTGAAGATTGACCGCCTGTTGCTCCATGGTAGGTCCCTGCCCTAGATCATTCTCATCCATGACTGTCATCAGTCCGTAGCCCAAGGTAGCTTCCAGAGTGAGCGATCCAATGCTTTCAATGAGCAGTTGAATGGGACTTTTTTCTACTAGCTTGACAGCAGGAATCTGAGCATCAGAATGTATTGTCAGCACATAGTGTTATACTCCTTACAAACAATGATACTTACATATTGATTGACCGACTTGAAATGAATTTGGGTCGTCAGCAGCACAATCTATTGATAGTTTATGCCAATGTACTCACTGCCTTGACCTTTTTCATAGTCTGGATTGTATCACATGTAAGCAAAAGATTGGGTTAGAAAGAGAATTATACTACTTACCACGTTCGGGTTGGCTTTATCCTTTTCCTTGGCTGCCTTGCCCTTGCCTTTATTCTTGTCCAATCTAAACTGGTGAGCTTAGACAAACCATCTCAAGCTAGTGACATACCTCTTCTTCTGAGTCATCTTCGCTTTCACTGTTGCTCTTGTCAGACTTGGTCTAGAGGTAAGTCATGTAAGGACAAACAAGCACCAGAATGTGCCCACAGCTTACATGATCCTTGTCCATCTCCTGATCACTGTTGGTGCACTGCTCATCCTCATTAGTATATTGCTCATTCTAGCAAGGTCAGCATGCGTGAGCATAATCTTGCACTAGATTGCACTTGCTTACCTCTTCCTCCTCAGCAGCCATGCTGAATTGGACCTAATGGTAGTATATGTGGGTTAGCACAAACTTGCACAAGATTGCGCTTGCTTACCTTGTTCCACTTGGTGGCATCTCTGACCTGTGTCCAGAGTGATGCATGTGAGTGAACACATGCTATCATTAGTGTACATGCAAGCACCTACCTGCTTGGATGTATTATCTGCAGTAATAGCAGCAACAGCAGCTGCAATCATGGCAGCAGCAGCAGAAAAAGAAGACCCAGGGGTGTTCTAATTGATGCTGAGCATAAACTTGCACTAGAATGTGCATATAGAACATAGTAGATAGTTACAGTGATATTCTTGGACTAGATTAGATTACAAACATGTTGAGTAGCTGAAACATTTGTTGGCAAAGGTTACAGCAAACTTACAGCCATTTATTGTTGTTGTTGTTGTTTGTTTGTTTGAGTAGTTGCTAAACGAGGAAGGTTGTGGTAGTAGTTCAAGATGTATTCAAACTCAGCTACAAATTTTCCTTACCTATATAGTACTCATTACATTTTTTTTTTCTCACACAGCCAACAATTCTTGTTGTGCAACAGCATGTTACATATTTGTTGCTTTGCTGCATTGCTAGTTGATTGACATGTCCTGGCATATAGAGCAAAGTTGTAGTCATGATTCCCACAACCAATGTTTCTCTCATGAGTGTGATAATATTACTCCATTTGGAAGAGTTACAGGCAAAATGGACATTTGAGATGCAACAAAAAAAATCTTGAATCATCTCAAATGGCCTCAGCATGTAGATAGACATGGCAGTCTATGTTCCCACAACCATGGTTTCCTTCATTATATATATGTATGGCATAATCCTTGAATCTGAACTTGGTATGGGTGAAATGCTTTGGATATGGTATGATTTTTTGAAATGTAGCAGAAAGTCCTTGAAGCTGCTTGGCATGTAGACAAAGAGTGTAGTCTGTGTTGTTGCTACCTTCATCTTTGTCCTGCCATGCTTGGGGGTGATTCCTTTGGTTGCATGTGTTGTGTATGAAAATAATAATAATAATTGCCAGTTATGATTTGACAGATAGATCAAATTAATTTTGGACAGTTCAAATGATAAAATAAATAATTTTGGTGCCATTTATTACATCAGCAATGAAGAGGCATACACTCCTACCTGAATGTAATCTATCGCTGTTTTGTGCTACTGCTGTTCTGTCTCTATGGACCACAACAACAGATCAATCACATTGCTGTGTCTATCTTTTGCAGGCAAGTCCATCAGCCAGTCTGTGAACATCACAAACCCAGTCCATCTTGCTCCAAATTGTGCTTCAGCATGTGACCTCAATGTTGTGTGATGATAGATTGCAAATGCAAGCGATGCAACAATGTCTGTTCATCTGTAGTAGGTAGTGACATGGACACTAATAGACCTACGTTCTTGCATTCCCATTGTGATGATTGCACTAAGTCCACATGTAAGGGAAAGGAACACGCCCATGACCATTAGCTCCCACCTGACATATGGTTACTTGACTCAGGCACATCTGCCCATTTTACTTTCAACAAAAATGACTTTGTTGAGTATGTGGATTATCCACAGCCGCACTATTCACAGAGCACAAACAGAAAAGCACCTATTCTAGGTGAAGGCACCATCATCATTGACTTCAAGGATTCATCAGTGCGATTATTGCCAGTGATTTACATACCTACATGCAACCTGAAGTGGATATCTATGGGCACTTTGCTCAAAGATAACTGCCTCACCATCAATGCTGGCACTGGTCACATTGATTTTTATGATAAGTGTGCTAAGAAAGTTGTTTTATTTTTCCATTCGCATGGTGCAGACACTATGTTCTGGATACACACACCAACAATGTCACCACAAGCCATGCATTCGCTGGCCTCTATGGATTATGATTTACTTCATCACCGCATGGGTCATCTGTCAAAATATGTACTCAGAGCTGTGCAAAAACACCTAAAGGACTTCCTGGATGTAAAAATCCTGGCACAAGATCTAATCTGCCCTAGCTGTCAGCTAGGAAAACAATCCAACCAATTGTTCCCTCACACTGAGTGCAGGGCTAACACGCCTTTTGAGCTGATACATTCAGACCTTAAATCTTTTGAGGTGGAATCATATCATAAATATAAATATGCCATTGTCTACTATGATGATTATACCTCTATGGCATGGGTTGTTTGTCACAGATCCAAGGATCAGGCCTTTACAGCCACTAAGCAGTTCATTTCCTATGTCCGAACACAATATAATGCTCTAATAAAGGGCTAGAGATCTGATACCGGTGGCGAATTTACATCAAAGGCATTCAAAGATTATCTCAAAGACAATGGAATACACATCCATCAATCTGTGCCTTACACTCACCAGCAAAATGGCTGCGCTGAACAACTGATTAGGACACTTATGGACAAGGCTCAGGCTATGTGACTTCATGCTTGTCTACCTGACTCATACAGGGGGTTCACAATTCTCCATGCAGCTCATGTGTATAATATGACGCCAATAAATCAGCTCAACTGGACAACACCCCTGGAATTACTTAAGGGGGAGAAATCTTCTGTTTCTCATCTTTGCGTGTTCAGATGTGGTTCCTATGTGCATCTTCCTGATGAAACACGGAAAGGTAAACTGCAACCTAAATCACAGCTCATGGTATATTCTCGGCACAAGTGCTGGAAGTGAACATAATTACTTGTTCATGTGACCTAACAACTCGCTACACACTTTTGCACATGCCATCTTTGATGAGCATCTTTTCCCAAAGTGCTCTGGGGCTTGGCCACACAAGCCAGTAAGTCATGCTCCCCGAAAACCCCAAACCATGGATAAGCATGAAAGTGACTCAGAAGTCATCAATGATGATATGATCCCTCCCGCTCATTGATGTCAACAACATCAACAACAACTGCCTGTATGACCCCCTTCGCCAGTGTGAACCCCAAGTCCACCACCACAGCTGCCCACTCCAGTCACCCCCCCTCATGTCCCTAGACCCCTGCCTCTCGGACCACCTCCACTACCACCTAGGCATAGTCAACAAGAATGCCACCCTCCTTTCCACCCAGGGAACATATATGGGGAACATGGCGAACCTTCCAAACAGATCAAGGAAATCAAGCAGGAGTTAATCTGGAAGTGATTGGTTGGTGAAGTACCTCTGCGAGCATCAGACGCTCCTAATGTCCCTGGTGGCTTACTGCCATCTCCGACTCTGTCTGAAGACAATGTCAACCACCTTCCCAGGAAAGGGGGAGACAATTTTGTCTCCTTCTTGTGCTCACGTGCAATTTCCTTTGCAGAGTCTTCTAACACTCCCAATTATCGGGAATGGTCATACTGCAACATCTTGAAACTACCCACAGATGAGCAAGCTCTTTGGTGGAAGCTTTGCAAAACTGAGCTATCAATGCTCAAAGGATGCAATGTATGGGAAGTCACTGATTGCCCCATTGATCAAAAGATCATAAAAAATCACTGGGTCTTTGATGTAAAGACTGATGGTCGAAAGAAAGCCCATCTAGTTGCCAAAGGCTTCTCGCAGGTCAAAGGCGTCGACTATGATCAGATCTTTAGTCCAGTCATACAGTTTGAGACAGTGTGATGCATGTTCACCCTCGCCACACTTGAAGGCTGGTACATTTCAGGACTTGATGTTCAATCCACCGATCTATATGGCAAACTGGATGAAGAACTCTACATGGAGTTCCAAGAAGGGTTCCTGCCACCTAACATGACAGGCAAAGTACTTAGGCTTTTATGTGCCATATATGGCCTCAAGCAAGCAGGATTAGCTTGGTGGTGTGCACTAGACAAATCCATGCAAAAGCTAGGATTTGAACAGCTCAAATCAGATGCTGGCCTATTTGTGTACAAGGAAGGAAAAAATATAGTACTCACTATAATCTATGTCGACAACGCACTCTTTTGTGGACCCTCAAAGAGCCTGGTTGAAAAGATCAAGGCCACTTTCATGAAGAAGTGGGAATGTTGAGATCTCAGGGAACCACGCAAATTCCTCTGAATGAATATACATCAAGAAGGTCACCACATTTACATTGACCAGTGGAATTACCTCGACAAAGTACTTGAGTGCTGTGGAATGATCAACGCTAAGTCTGCTCGGACACCCCTCCTTCAGGGATATTACCCAGAGAAGAACGATGCCCCATTAACCCTGAAATGTGAACACACTTTCAAACAGTCATCAGCTTGTTACTTTACTTGATGATTGGCATATGACCTGATATTTCATATGCCGTTATTCAGCTAGCACGACAATCTGCCAACCCATCAACAGAGCATCTAGAAAAAGCGCTTTATATCTGCCGATATCTACTTGGAACTGCTAATTACTTGCTTGTTTATGATGGTGAATCTGGCAAAGGCATCATTACATGCACTGACTCTAACTGGGGTTATGATACAATCACTGGTCACTTGCAAATGAGTTTTTACCTTAAGCTGGCGAACAGAGCTTTCCTCTGGACTTCTCACCTGTAGAAAACCACTGCCCTCTCCTCTACTGAGGCTGAGTATATGGCCCTGACCAATTGTTCCCGCCAAGCTGTTTGGATCAACCAGATGTCTGAGGAAATTGGATACAATCTCGCCCCTATTCCCATCTATGGTGATAATCAAGATTTGCTTTTCATCGCACAGAACCCAGTCACTGAACAATGCTCCAAACACATTCACATCAAGTACCACTTTGTATGTGATGCTGTAATGGTGTTCAAGCAAGTTGAACTGTTCTTTATCCCTGGAATTGACAACCCTGCAGATATGTTTACCAAGAACCTCAGACATGTCAAGTTCGAGCAGTACAGATCACAACTTGGATTGGAGTTCCACAATCTCGCATTTCCACAAGGAACTTGTGATTGATTGTTTATAGTATGTGTCTACATACACTCCCATATATTAGACAAGGGGGAGTGATGAATGAAATAGTAGTTACACTAGTATGGTAGAAGTTTCACACACTACCTGTCAACTATATAATACAAACACAAGTGCTGAGTTTGAATATATCTCTTAACCTCAAACCACACAGTTCTACAAAACTATCCACCAGGTATGTAGTATTGTTAAGTCAATCTCTACCAGTATATGCTGGTATCAACACTCATCACATTGTACCAATCCCGGCTTACAACCTCTAGGGGCAGTTGATTAGGCCTAACGCATACAAGTGTTCACTTGAGGGTGCCTTAGTTGAGGTCTATTTTAACCTCTCCCATTGGCCCATCGCAGGCAAAAAGGGTGGCCAAGGAACAGATGCTTTTATGGCTGATATTTAGATAATTCATGTCATTTCTCCACCACACTCTACTGTAGGTGGTACACTCAGGAAGCATAAAATCAGTCTCTATGTTGACCCTGCTGCCTGTTACGCTTGGCTCAGATAGAGACAAATGTAGACTTGAAAAGAACAAGGGACTAAGGTTCTTGAAGGGCGTCTTCAAGAGCAATGGGCATCAGGGGCTTCCACAACAACTCCTGGCAACAATCGGTTGCTTAGGGAGTTTTCAAAGGCGAAGGTACAAGGGAGCATGCACTCAAAAGTAGCATGAAGACTTAGAGAACTCCAAGTGTCAAGGGAAGATCAAGTAGATTACAGTTAAGAGGCATACATGAAGTATCGTTGGTTTAAATAGATGAACACATGGCGCACAGACCAAGCAGTGTTTGTAGCACTAAGGCTAAGATGGATATTAAGGGATGCCAGGCAGTGCAATAGAAAGGAGGAAGCTGCGTAAAGACTATGCATGAATAAAAGAAGATGTCCATAATAGGCAAGTGGAAACGGAGTAAGGGGACCATGCACAGCATAGAGAAGAGAAGCTGTGTTTAGGTGGATGGGATTCCAGGAGAATGGTGTGAAAAAACAAAGAGTGAGTCCTGCGACAAGCGATGAATGAAAAGAAAATAATCGTAACACTGCCACTCCTAACAAGAAATATCACCTTAACTAGTTTCCTGTTGGCATTACCCATTATATTGTCATATTCAATTTTGTTTGCTGCTAGTCTTCTAACCTAGCAGCATTTACCTGTTACATTCTTTGATCTATTATCCAGTCCTTATACTTAAACCCAGGTCATCCAGTCCTCATATTCCTTCATAATAACCTAATAGTCTTTTTTCTCAAACTTTAATAGTTCATATACTATACCCAGGCCATCCAGTCCTCACATTCCTTTGTTTTGTTCTCAAACTTTAATAGTCCTTTAATTCAATGTTATTTCTGTTATTTACACAATCTATGTATCTTGCGACCCTCAACTGTTTCCCAGCAACAAGCAAGGTTTCTGCTGGTGCCAGACAGCACCTTCCAAGTATTTTAATACCATACATTATATTCCATTTCTTTGTTTCATACAAAAACAAATATACTTGATTTGCATGAAACCTAGTGAACAATATAGCTCTAACCAGCTCTAACCAGCCCTAACTGTCCCTAACCCTCACCTTAGTTGTAAAAATACAGTAGAATGGCACATTCCATTTATTGATATCCTCCTCCACCTCTTCCTCTTGTCCAGCCTTGGCATCCTTTGGCACGGCTTCAGTTTTCACTGGCACAGGTGCAATTAACATGTTGAGTTTGACTGTATACCATCATCCAGAAGCATTCTGGCTTTATGCTGTTTGGCAGTGTTGTTACAGTGGTTTTCAAAAGCCTGCAGAAATTTGCCAAATCTTTTGAATAGTTTAGTGGTCACATGACCAGGACCCCAAAGTCCCAACGACAATTTTACAGCATGCTGACTGTCCCTTGCCTTTGACAATGTTTCTCCATGCATGCTGGTGAACACCTAAAGTCCCAGATCCCAGGCCTTCACCATGAAGGTTTTTCTGTCAAGGAAATCTGTCATCAACTCAATGTCAAGAAATCATTGGTCTAACAGATCCTGAATTGATACAAGCGGTTCAGTGTCGTCTCAAATATCCATAGTTACTCATGTGTGGTGGACCATCCTCATTCTCTTAGTCACACCGATCTCGCCTTTCTTTCTGCTCTTTTAGATCATTGAAAATCCCTTTATCTTGATGAACTGCAGGATGAGCTGCTGCTCAAGCATAATGTTTGTGCAACCCTTTCCACTCTCCATCGTGCCCTCCAAGAGCTTGGCATCAGTCGCAAGACCATCTCTGCCTGTGCCTATGAATGAAATGAACTAATGCAGGCAATGTATATGAACTGCATTGGTGACGAAGCTCCAGATGCACACATGTTAATGTTTGTTGATGAGGCTGCAAAAGATGAACGTACAGTTTCACGGAGGTACATATGGGCGCTCAACCAAGGGTGTTCGCTGTGTTGTTCAGAGGCGATTTGTCAGAGGAGTGTGGTATTCAATCATCCCAGTCATCACCCTTGATGGGATTATCGCATATGACATTGTTGATGGACCTGTTGATGGTGAACATTTCCTCAAGTTCGTCAAGGATCACATCATAACACCACTTTTGTTTCTTGTGTCATTGATTGCTAATCTAGCTCATTCCTATAGATGCTGTTCACAAACCCTTATCCTGATCCTCACAGTGTGCTTATCATGGATAATTGCAGCATCCATTATGGTGAATGAATCTGTCAATTGGTCAAAGGCGAAAATTGTAAGTGTCATCTGTACATGATGATGATGATATTGGTACTGATATAACTATGTAGTCTGCAGGCTTATTTATCTCCCACCATACTCACCCAATTATAACCCAATTAAAGAGGCATTTTCTGCAATCAAAGCATTCCTCTGTCGTCACTTCGACGACTCAACCATTATGTCCATTGTCCGTGCTGGCCAGAGTATCACAGCTGACAAAGCTGAGAGGTATTTTAGGGCATCTGGCTATATCGTGTAACTTGTTGCCTGTTGCTTGAATCTACCACAAGTAGCATAGTGTTTTGATCCGAGTCATCATGCACAATCAATATCAATTTCTGAACTAGTAGCTATCATGACCACAATACAATGGTATGTAGGAAATTCTGAAGCAAAACTACAGTATAAGTTGAGATGATTCACTGTCCTTGGCAACTATAAATCCACATGGAATCGGGAGCCATTGGTTCTGCACATCACAAAAGTAAAGAAGGTTGTAATCCAGGAGGGGCTGGCTACCTGGCCTCATTGGCAGTCCAGTGAATCATGCTCCACCTCCGCCATGAAACTGCTTTTGATAGGCCACTCTTTTCACTGGCTGCTCACCCTCCAATGTCACTGTATTGCTCCGCTTTCGCTTCACATCAGGTCTGTTCCACCATGCCATACTACCTTTCTTCAACCGGATCACATCACCTGGTACAATGCCAAGATCTGTGAGGAACTTGTCTTCAACATCAGGAAGAATATTTGGGCCAATCCTGTTGTTCTCCAGGGAAGACCTATACAAGAGTGCATTGTTGACACCTAAGTGTGCCTCAGCATGCTTGAGATAGTGTATCAAGTGAGATGGAGAGGGAATGGGTGGTGATGGCATGGCCTCACTACTATGTTTCTTCTGATGAGTTGGAGTCTGAGGAGATGGGGCAAGAACATGTGGCATGCCAGCAGATATACCTGAATTCGAAGACAGAAGACCCGACTGGGCCAATGACTGTATCAGAAGAACAGAGGTCAAAGAGTTGACATTGATGGCTGGTGACGGTGATGGTGCGGTCAACACTGAAGCTCTCTTCCCATGGGAAAGAACAGAAGCCTTATTCGCTGGATTGAATGACTCAATATTGGGTGGAATCAATAGAGTTGCCTGGCCTGCCTCGAGGGCACAAGCCCAATCAGTGATCATCACTGGTGTCAATGGGAGAGCTCCAAGGGGCCCGACATATGTTACCCCTTCATCATGTTTGTTCCTGTACTTCTGCTGAAGCTTGAGATGCCATTGACCCATGTGGGTGTCGCAATCAGATTTTGTAGAGTGTGCAGCATTTCCCTAGTAAAATAATGGTATGTCAAGTCTCTATGCTGAATGTGAACCGATGCACACCCCAGTTTCATCGCTGGAATGGTGCAAGTCATTCCCAGAGCTGTTTTTCTTTCATAACTACACTATAGCAGGTTATGAGCCCTGCAGCTTCCTGTTAGCTCACTCACGAGCTAAACCCTGAGAAAGTCTTACTGGAGTTCGACAATGACATTCCACAACTCACAATGGATGGTCAAAACTGGTCCACATGGCTCAAGAAAGTTGAAACAGTCATCAAATCAGCTGGTTTATATTCCTATCTCGATGGCATAGTCTTGGAGCCTAATAGGCAACTCAAAGCAACAGCAAAGCTTATTTGAGCTTCAGGAATCCTGGATTCAATTTTCGGATCATTGCTTTATCTTGAGACTGATGACGACTACTACAAATATCTAACAAATCAATTTGACAAGTCTACAGTACAACTGCTACAAGATCGACTATGAAAACTTGAAGGATGTCTCGACACAGAGCCACAAGTGGCTGTGCACACACAAAAAACTTTGATGGAGCTTGTCAGAAGTGCAGTGAGCACAGCCACAAGGCGTGCGAATGCAGAACAGTCAGTATCGAGTCAGAAGACATCCATGGACAAGACTGCTGCCATGACAAGGGCCAACATGTCCGAGTCTACAGATGCAAGCGCACCTAGCCAGCCCAGCATACTGCCCAAGCAGCGAGATGGTCAAGACATGACTGGTAATGCTGGAGCTGGCATGCACCAGCCCAATGGAGCGCAGACCAGCAGCCCACGAAGGCAAGACGGCATGATGGCATCAGTACACAACAGCACACAGTCAGCTGGGCACGCTGACAGCACCAATACAGACCACCACCAGCAGCGCAAGGATGCACATGTGGAAGGCCAAGGTGGCAGTGGAACAGGCCATGGAGAGGGCCATGGAGAGGTCCAGGGAGGTGGATATGAGAGTGGACGAGGTAGCAGCGATGGCACAACAAACAATGCCAGCAGCAAGTCATGACAACTTGCACTGAAGGTGTCAGCTGAAGACTGTTGTATTATTCTCATATGGACTCTGGTACAAATGGACTCGGTTAGATCCGCATTACATAATCACTTAGATAACCTTCATCTCGACACGACTCTACACCACAGTCACTGACACTGTCCAGTACTGAGTGTACTTCTACAAAGATACAGCATGTCAGCGCCAAGACTGACTCACAAACGAGTCTAATGACTTACCTGAACTGCCAAAGCCACCTGACAACCCCATGCAGCGACAAACCAAGTCCTCAAGCACTGAGCTCAAAGAGGAGAGGAAAGCAGCCTCGAGCTGTGACGTCGAGCACACCATGGGCAAGACGGAAATGTCGGGAGTGTTGGACAGCGCCAAGGACGATTGGAATCAGTCGATGAAACTGTCAAACATGTCAGAATGTGAGCACAAACACTCAAAATGAAGAAGTTGAAAAGACTCACCAGGTAGACCTGGTGGGGAGCCAGACGAGCCAGGCGTTGAAACGGCTGTATCAGACGACATCCACGACCTCCAGAAATGTCCTAGGAAAGTCAGCAATGATCATGTCGATGAAATGGATGCACCAGGTCAAGATAGAGCCACTGGAGGCAAATGTTGTCAACCATGCTGGATATGATGGCAGATACCCCAGAAGCCACATGAACGAGCGCATCATTGAAATGAGCGCGCTACATCAACTTGAAGTTTGAGGGGCAAGAGGTTACTTGGATGAGCAAGCCGAGTCGGGTGATGTCAGGGACTATCAGACAATCCAGAGTGGTGGAGATGGCATCCAGGGAGTTGGGAAATGAGGTGGTAAGAAAGGCGCAACAAGCAATGCACACCACAAGTCGAAAGGACTTGAAACATGATCACTAGCTAAAGATGAATCGAGTTAGCAAGAACTCAACAAGCGGACAAAATGTGACATACATACCTGAGCCATCCCAATGACCTATCAACCATCCAGGAGGTTCTACTGAGCACGTAAATCCACTGTGTCACCAAGGACGACTCAAATCACACACTAGAAAGATCAGTAAGCTTCAACATTCATTGTACAGTATAGCATGATGCTTTGGAATTAGAAAGTATTCATTCTATTTAGTTTAACTATATTCCTTTGACTTCCCCATACTCTTTGAGGGGGAGTGTTGTTAACTCATTTTGTATGGGTTAGAACAGTAGTAGCTTATATAAGCAGGCCTTATTTCGGCCTTGTATTACTGTAGTTTTCCTTTAGTGACTACACTATAGTTTTCTACAGGCAGGAGCATACATGTTTTCGCATCTGGAGAGCAAGGAACTTACTTCTCTGATTCAATATGGAGGTTCTCAGCTTCGCACTCCTCATAAGCGCATGATTTGGCATCCACCGCTTCTTCAGCAGCTCGGAATCCACTGTGGACTCATCAGCCAGATCTTCATACCACTGACCAGTTTAAGAGTGGCAAATTAGCAAATCTCCAGTCACTTTGCCCATTAGTTGTGGTATCACTAGTCATCATGTCTCCTACCATTGACCATCATGAGCTTCTGGAATCGCCATGCATCAGGACCATCACCCTAGCATTATTTTCCCATGCGTGATATTTCGAATGTGATCAACATCACACAACAATGTGAACCCAGGCAAGGCCATATAATAGATTACAACATATTACCAAACAATGAGCAAACAATATGGCCAGCAGAGCATGAACAATCTCCAAATGGGATTTATGAGTTGTGAGAACAATTCAGGACAAGTGTGAGTAGATACCAGTTGTGAGCAGAGCATAAACAATCTCCAAATGGATTTATGAGTTGTGAGAACAATTCAGGACGAGTGTGAGAAGATACCAGTTGTGCAGTGTCAGAAGTTGATTGAAATCATGCCTAGAGAGTTCAGACAATGCTTAGGGCCAAAGGAGGCCATATCAAGTACTGATACCTACTGCATACCAAAAGTGAAAAAACCATTGCAATGGTATTGCTGTCCGAAAATGGTTATATTGTTATGATTTGTCTCCTTGCTAATGGTATCTTCTTATTTTCTTTGCTATGTACATTGAACTCATTTCCTCTTTGGTATGTTTTCTTACAATTGGATACATTTTTTACTTCTTTTTGATTCTCTAAATGTTTCTCTTATCAAGTTATAACCCCACACCGTCCTATTTCCTTATCACTGGAAGGGGGATTTCTTCTTACTCATCTCTACTTACTAGTCAGTTCTTATTGTGGACAGCATTCAGTATTCTAGCTGATTCTCTTGTATCGGTGTAGAGATCGGTACATCTCTAGGTCGGTATCCAGACTTTCCCCTACTCCTGAGCCATTCTTATCATGTCCCCTTCCCTATTCTGAGTTTCCTATTATATGCTGCTGATACCGGACTACGCCGGCTTATTTCAGACTATACCGGTTTCGACCGGTAATTACTCTTTCTGTTTAAACATTCACCTTCTTCTCTCCTGTGTTTTATTCCTTTCCGATATAGCAGTATTTATTAGACCGTACAGCGGACTTCATCATCGTTCTTTATCCTTTCACCGAGCACCGGTCAGTCTTATCAGACTCACTGGTGACTCATTAGGCACAAATACTTGAAGTGTCCCATATTTGATTTATCATCTTTCGCTTACATCACTTTGTTTAGCGTCTGACAGTCCCGGGAATTCCCGGACTATAAAGCGCTGTACTCTGTAGTTAGAAAACACTTTTGGTTGGATTCATGAACTGCTCGAACCACAGTCAAACTACCGTCACCGTTCACCGCACCGCTCACCGACACCGACTCGACACTCCTTAACGCTTTCCTGCATTCGGCACCTGCATCCGGACCCCGGACTATCTTACTCGGCCACCGACCGGTCTTGTGTCGGTCTCCCAGCTGAACTTATCAGGCCTGGCTTTCGACTTCTCCACTTTACTCTCCTTGTGTCCAGAGTCCCTTTTGGGGCGAACACACTCATTCCCCACCACTTCTTCGGCCCAGGACTAGTGGGTTTCCACTCCTAGTTCCATCCAGCCGACTTTACATCTTTTCATCGGTTACGTGTCCCTTTTTACTCATCATATTCCTACTTGTTCCATAGCCTTATATGCTTATGTATACTCTGGTATATGTAAGTAGTCAGCTGCATGTACTTTGTACTTTATTTTTGATCTATGCAATCTAGCATCCTCTTGAGTTCAAGCAATCAGCTTTGACCTTAGTCCCTTGAAGTCCTTGCAACTTGATCTTCTCTCTTTCATTGTAACTCAAGGATGAAGTGTCTCTTGTAAGTACCTCCCTTGAGACAACATTGTTTCACCTCGACATATGTACAAGAGTATGTGTTACAGACCCATATTAACTTTTCCAGATTTCTCACTATTTTTCCTGATTTTCTAGAACGACTTTTGCATTTGGCCCCTATCTATTAGCCCCTATTACCCGAAATCACCAAATGCTAAAGTCTCCTCACAGTCCAGACCCTCTCACCTCATGGGTACCATGTATATTGCAGTGTGCCTCATGTCGGCCTCACCAATCACACATGGCACGCAACCTCACACATGTCTGCCTCATGACTCACACATGTGCACTGCCTACCTCACCCTATCCTCATGGTTAGCTTCTCTTCCATTACACGGCTGTACCAATATGCCTGTTATCCTCCTGTACGACTCATGGACGAGTCATGTAGCATAGCATATCATATGATCTAGTGTACACATTGCCAAACCCCTGTGTAGTATATAAACCCTTAATAGAGCGCCAGGAGGACCTCAGTCTTGTCCTCTTGGAGATTTTCCATCATCTCTAGCAGCTACCAGTCTACTCTTATTGTCACTACTTGAACCCCTAGCACTCTCAGTGAGTGTTGGTCATTTCAGTATGTCTTGCATAACACATATCTCCACGGCCACTGGGCCAAATCATATGACCCAGGGACTGACAGATAGCCAATGGTAGCTACTATATTTGTTCCCACCAGAGATAAGCAATATTCTCTCAGGTGGTTGTGGTATGCAAAGTGCAACAGTATATGGAGTCACTATATGCCCTGGGCTGGATAGGTAGCACTTAGACAAGTAGCTTCCACACTACTGAGATCTGGTTCTAGTAGAGGGTCTCACAAGTCCTACGTTTGGAGTCAGTTGTCACTTAAGCCTCTCTTGGGCTTCCTGTGATCTGTTGCTCTCTTACAGTGCTCTCTGCTTCTCTTTAGAAGCTAGTTGTCTCTGATCCAGAAGCTGGATATGGTTTCCAAGGCTTTTTGGATCCTTCCTGGATCTTCTGGTGGATCCTCTCTTTCCCTTTGGGACCTGATTGGCTCTTCTTATATAGATAATACAGGAGGCTGTGCTACCAGGGGCAGCTGAACACTGCTGAGAGATTGCTGACAAACACCAAGAGAAACTTTACAAATGCCAAGTCAAATGACTAGTTTGGTTGGTAATCATGGGCTTGGTGTTGGGCTTGGCAGGCACATGCTGTGCTCTGCTGACTGATACTGATTCAGCCAGGTCATATGACTGAATCTCTCTCTGACACTTGACTAGGGTCTAAGTATGTACAAAGATACTAGGAAAATAGTCCAATCATGTATTCTATTCAATCAACACACTGTGGGTGGAAAAATAAGAAAATATAGGGGGAGGTGGTGCATACTAAGGGTTATCTAGCCCTAAATTCGCTAAGCCTTTGGACCGTGGGAAAGCGGTGAAATCTCAAACCTCAGGTCAAGGTATCATGATCCTTGCATCAAACTAGGTTGGTGCAGGTCACCACCAATACCTCCAGTGGCTCCGAAGGTAAGCCCAACCCCACCACCAAGTTAGGAAAGGATGGTAAGCTTACTGCTGTAAAGGGGAAGAACCATTTTTTCAACAACAAGCTTTGTATGTTCTGTGGTTTCACTGGACACATCGCCAAAGACTGCCTGAAGTCTATCTCTCAAGCATCCAAGGGTCGCACAGCAGTGACTACTCTGGAAATTAAACTGGAGGTCTCTTTGGAGACAAAAAACATAGTGCATGACCTCCCTGACTCTGCATGATCAGGAGGTTGTGTTGATTCTGCTCATGCCATCAAGGAGATTCATCTTATTGTGTCCACTCTCTTAGACCCTCAGTCCCTTATGTCCTCTGTCACTTTGATTTCTTATGACATCCCTTCTGTCTCAGTGTTAGCAGACTCCAGATCCTCTGATTGTTTCATAGACACTACATTCATTAATAAACATGTCATTTCATCTTATTTCATCCCTCCACTCCAACTCCAACTCTTTGATGGAACTATAAACTCCACCATAACTCAAGCTATTGACCTCTCCATCTGTTTCCAAACTGGTGACATCACTCCAATGACATTTTATGCCACTCCACTAGATGGCTCTTGTTCTCTTGTTCTAGGACACAACTGGCTCACCTGCTACAATCCATTGATTGATTGGATTGTGGGCAGTATCTCGTTCTGCTTGTCTGGACAAAACATCCCAGCACCCCCAAACTCATCTCTGCAGCCTCCAGACCTACCTCCTTTGGCTACTTCTACACCACCAAGTTTCTTCCACCACAAGGCTCCACCCATTACAATTATCAATGCCCCTGCTTTTGCATTGGCTTGTCGTCTTCAGGGCTCCATCCAATTCAGCCTGCAAATCCGCCTCCAAAAGAGTGATTTATGCTCCACTTCTACCACCTCTGAGTCGACTACGACGACTTCACTAATGTCTTCAGCAAGAGTAAAGCTGACACACTTGCTCCATATTGTGAGCATGATCTGAAGATTGACCTAGAAGAAGGAGCTTCTCCTCCAATAGGCACTACCTGCTTTCTTTCTCCCTCAACTTGAGTACCTTTGAACATTTCTAGATGAGCACCTTGCCATGGGATTTATTTGTCCCTCCTCTTCTGCTCATGCTGCTCTGGCCCTCTTTGTCCACAAAAAAAATGGATCACTCCATCTTTGTGGGGATTTCAGAGGGCTCAACAACATCACAAAGAAAGACCGCTACCCACCTCCCTATATCACAGACCTCTTAGATGCTCTGAGCTGTGCCCAGATCTACACCAAGATCAATCTTCAGCATGTGTACCATCTGGCCGACATCTCCACCGGAGATGAATGGAAGACTTCCTTCTGCACTCACTATGGTTGTTATGAATGGCTTGTCATACCATTCAGTCTAATAAATGCCCGTGCAGCATTCCAGTAGTTTGTTACTATAGCCTTTGCAGATTATTTAGATGTTTGTGTTATCATCTACCTGAATGACATCCTGATCTATTCCACAGACAAGACTTTTCACAAGGAACATGTCTGGGAGGTTCTCCACAGACTCCACAAGCATGGTCTCTATGTGAAACCAGAAAAATGTGAATTCCACACCAACTCCACCAAGTACCTCAGATACCAACTTTCACTCTCTGGACTTACCACGTCTCTGGATAAGGTACAGACCATACAGGACAGCCCCGAGCCTTGGAAGGTTAACACCTGAGACACAGCCGAAAATGCTAAACGAACAAATCAGATACTTATCCATTAACATATTGTGCCTGAGTTTATAATTTTGTTCCCCTTACAAAATGATAAGTGGATTTTGAAAGGTTTTACGGATATGTGCGCAGTGACTATATTAGAACATATGGAGGGTGAGTTTACCTAAAATAGGCTAAGCTTGTCTGCAAGGTAATGAAGGGTTAACAAATTTGAAACAATAGTCGGAATATGCCACAAAATATAATACGAATGCAAACTGGAATATTGATTTAGGGTATCACAGCTGTACATATTTGTAACATATTCGAGACAAAGTTCACATGGGTTGGGTGTGCAGCCCCTGGCTCGGAAGGCAGATCCTAAAGGTAAACATATTTGGAAAATGACTGAAAAATGGTCTGGATGCAAATTCAAGGATCGATTAATAATATGCGCGAAGCGCATATCAGGGGTCCACTTGGTGGGCCGTTCAGTGGGCCCCCTGAGTGTGCCACTGACTAACGACACCAGCTAACTACCTCACCAAGAGGCATAAGGCTTCTATGTAGTGCATGAACTTCAGGTTTGAACGCTATACCCATTGGACTTACCAGACTAGGAATAGCAATGTCTTTACAGACAGAGAACATCGAGCGTACCCCAGCAGTCAAACCTTTGAACCAGTCATTGTTATACCAGTTACAAGGAAGCCCCGGGATTGGTGTCAATTTTCCTTCTTTTCTCCTTGCTTCCCAACAATGCTTCAACGACAAATTGCCAACCTGTTCCAGCATGTTTTCCATTCTGTGAGCTGATTCATAGGTCTCCACAGACTGAAATAAACGGGAAATGCCAGGATTGATCCAAGGAAGCTCAAGACGCCGCAGGGCCTTTGGCTTTGCAGCAGGAGGGCAATCAGTCTCATCACCACTCATACCCTCCATACCAAGTGTGTCAATAATCTTATGAACGGCATCCCACTTCTCAGGATCTCGAGAACGATTCCGCAATGCAATCTTTTTGCGCCTCACAAGAGTCTTTACATTCAGTGAGCCAAAATGAAAAGGTAGCTTAAAAGGATAACATACCCCATGGCTACGGGCAATCATTCTATCCCCTTTCCGACGTTTTTCCTCCTTTGCAGCTATCTGAGCCATCACCTGGGTTCGCTCATCAGTGGCGGCAATGTCGATCTTGGCCTGCATTCAGTGGGCTTGGTGCATTCGAAGCAGTTTCTGTTCGCACAATTTATGAATGGCTTGAAGGCTCATGGTTTTCTCATCGAAGACAACATCTCGGTAAGCAGCGCCTTTGAGGTTCCTGTAGAAATCGAGCGATAAGATAGAAATAGCTTTGGAATTCCAACGTGACGAAATCAGCGGACTGCAATGCCAATCTAAGGCAATGTTCTCCAGGTGTGGAGGTGAGATACCATCTTCATTAAATGTGCATACAGCATCAATCGGGGCTGAAGCCAGAAGCTTGTCTTTGGGTCCAGATGGAATGATTTTCTTTTGCCGAAGGTAAACACAGAAGGCCGTCTACATACATAAATCAGAAGAATCAATGACTTCCTGCAATCTCGGCTTACATGCAGACGATTCATCTTCCCCCATGGTCCAGGCTTCTTTCGTCTTCCCACCACAGCAGCCTCGTCATTGTTGCCATCATAGTCTCTCTCACATGACTTGGAATAACTTTTTCTGTTCTTTTCCTTACATGGTGCGGCTTTCCTCAAAGCTTGTGCGGTCAACGTCACAAAATGAGACTCCATAAGTTCTGTTAGACGGGGGATGCAGGCGTCGATGATTCCTCGAATGGTGGGTTCGACAGCCCTGCAGTTGCTGTTTCTAGGCACTCAGTTATCACCTGGTCTATGACAGTTCCCAATGCTGCTGGAACCGCTAAGGGTCTGGCAGGTCGGATAGGATTATCTAAATGAGAGGGGATGGGGGTAACACCTCCTGTTGGCAAGGAAGATCCAGCTTCAGTCGAGGGGGAGTCTGTAATCATTAACAGAGAAGAGTCCGCCTGGAGGGCCCCACCAGCAGATGTTACAGTTGTGGTGACAGAGGTAGAGTCGGAGGGAGGGAGAGTCAGACATGAATCCATTGGAAGACGTCCTGGAGCTGGGTGGTGGGACGTCGGAAGGTCTAGATCCCAATGGGCAGCACTCGGACTTGAACCCATTGGAAGGTCTTGATTCAAATGGGTGGTCCTCGGGCTTCTTGGGAGATGTCCTGGAACCGGGTAGTGAGACGGCGGAAGGTCTTGATCCATGTGGGCACTGGGTGTACCCGTCGCTGTGGAGGAACAGTCTCCTGGTATCTGACTTGGTGCGGTAAGGATTGTATCCGCCTGCGGACATCCTGGAACCAAATCGTTCATTGGATCGTCTATTGGGACGAGGTCTGTCTGCGAAGGGGCATCGGCTAGGGGCGTCGGACCTAGAATGGGAGGTGCTGGTGGGTTTGGGGAACGTGATCGCCGACGGGGAGACTGGACAGAAGGGTAAGAGCGCTGACGTTCCCTATGAACGAGGGATCGGGGGTTGTGATTTCTGGAGGAACCCGACGGACCACTCAAGTTTTGAGAGCTGTCGGTATCATTCCCACCAAAATTGGGCAGGTGTCTAGGTCTTTGAAAGGACTGAGAAGCCAAATAAGGGGAACATAGTGAAAACAATAAAACTTTCAGACACACCTGGGGTTCAGGCACGCTGTGCAGAGTCTCCCTACATGGAGGAGTGCCATCCTCTTCGTGCTCTTCGAGAGGTTTAAAGCAAGTGTACAGCATATATGGGACAGGAGCTTTGGTATCCGAAGAGGCCATCGCTTGCATGTGAACCTCAATACGATGCTCTGCAACTATAGGGGCACAAACAAGACACTGGCCAAGGCCAGCAAGCCCACATCTGGTGAATTCCCCAGCCTGTAGAAAATCTAAATCTCCTCCAAGTTGGAAATACGAGGTACTTACTGTCTAAGATATGCTCCCAATAGTTTGCAAGGTGGATCCTGCCGAAAGGGGCACATCTGGGTCTTGGGAATGGAAGGACATGGCAGTGGATGTAAGGACGTGGACCAATTGTATAAAAGACATTGGAGATATTGATAATTAGTGACAATCATCCTACAATAAGACAGCGGAAACACACACCACGATGAATCAACTTAAAATAAAGTGCACCGTCCAATTGTCACTCTAGTATGGGGAAAGCACACATCCCAATGAATCAATTTGGGTCTCTGGCAGCATAGTAAGATTGGGCGAACGAAATGAATGAGTGACGTACCTTAGGACAGCGAGATTATCTGACCATTCTTGATGATGAATGATTGTCACTCGAGCGACCGATTTTAAGCAACTGGACGAACAATAATGAGCGACGTACCTTAGGACAGAGTATCATCTGACCATCCTTGACAACGAATGACAATAATGGGTGACGTACTTCGACTTGCAGATGGAATCTATCTAAAGACACGTATTCTTTTGCATGTCTAGATCCATTTTTTGTTTGTCTTTTTGTATTAGTCTACAATACTACGATACATTATTGTGATGCTACTCTACATAACAAGAATGGGTAGAGGTATAGCGGCCGCTCAATGAGTGGCTTAGACGATGGTGGAAAGTGGGAGAGTTGAGCATGTGAATTCCGGCTGCCTATATAGTGTCCAGCGATTTCTGACATGTGATTTCCTCATTAGGGTTACTGGGTTCGAACTAGACATGTGACTTTGGACTTGCCTGACAGAGCGCCGTGCACTATTTAGGCAACCACTTTGGCGCAATTGTCTTTCTTTCCCACTTCCCATCATAGTGGCCTACTAGCAGCCTAGTACTCAACGAGTGGCTTAGATGATGGTGGAAAGTGGGAGAGTTGAGCATGTGAATTCCTGCCCCCTATATAGTGTCCAGTGATTTCTGACAAATGATTTCCTCATTAGGGTCACTGGGTTCGAACTAGACATGTGACTTCGGACTTGCCTGATAGAGTGCCACACACTATTTAGGCAACCACTTTGGCACAATTGTCTTTCTTTCCCACTTCCCATCATAGCAGCCTACTAGCAGCCTAGCAGTAGTATTCACAATAGTAATTGTAGTAACTGAGCGTTGAGCAACAACAGTACAATAAGATAGACGTCGAATTCAAAACCACAAAAAAAAAGAACAACAGTGTAATACCCCTCGGAGCGGGTGCGCTGGCGCTGGGGACGATGTGTCCATGGTACGTAGTCATGCCAGCTTATTGTATAATCACACTCACAGTCAATACTATTGTCAGGACTATGTGTGCGTGCAGGATCCCCTTTGAGGGTAGCGGTTATAATATCTATTGGTCTGTTCGACAGCTTCGTCCACCGTGCTCACAAGGATGCCCAAAGTCACTTCACACTGGATGTTCCACCGATATTTCTCTCCTCTCACTTGCCATGCCATTTTCTCCCCAGAGTGTGGCTTCTCCCCACTGCCGCTGATGCAGCATCTAATATTTCCCCATGATCAAGTTGGGGCTCCAGCCATTTGAGAGCCTGCTGTTGTGGCACTCTCCGGTCCAGTGTCCAAAGTTTTAATACCCAAACCTCGAGGAGAGGTTTCAAGGATCAATCAGGGCGATTATAATTTACAGGAAAAGCTTGGTTGGCCACCCTCTGAATACGAGGAGATTCAGGTCAGTTTGACATGCAGTCATTAGATGTAATCTCTCTAAGTAACTTGGCAGGCTTTCATCATTCATCTAGCTCGAGAGCATCTTGCCACTTGGAAACCATGGAGCAGACAATCAAAGGAACAACTCCAGGTTGTTTTTGCAAAAGTTGAATGTCACATCCACTGCTATTTCTATCTCTAACCCTTCCTTCTAGGTGAAGGAGAGGTACCCCCAGCTTCTGGAGTATGATGGTGATTGGGTCGTGTCCAATTTTCTGAGAATTTACCTGATGAAGACTTCTGGCTGTGGAAGTAACAAACCATAATTACATCTGATTTCATGATTATATTTTTGAGGGATCCCACATCTGAAAAGCACAACAGTAATGTACTCATTCGACAACACTTTTGTGAGTCTCCCATTGGCGGGTAGGCGATGCTGAGCCACATGAAGTGCGCATTTATGCAGAATTTATGCACCTCCAGTTTCTAGATGCAGTGGACTACGTGACATGATTATAAGAGAAGGCCGGAGAAGCTGTTGATGAGACATGCTGGTTGGAAGAGGGCCATACCTTTGCAGTGGACATCTAGGCTAGGAGGTGAACAAGAAGTGAGGCCGGCCTAGACTTACCTGGGAGGAAAACTGGGCGCACTGGGTACACCGGGTGGCACACCTGGAACCATCCCAGGGTGTGGTGGCATTCCTCTCATTGGAAATGCTTGCCTTCTGGTGCTGAGGATGACATCCACATCCAGCAAGGTTGAAAATGCACCCTTGCCATCCATGAACTCCCATTCGCAATACCAGCACTATGGCCAGATGATCTAGTAGTATTCAGTCAAATTGAACCACTCTTGAATACTGGATGTCATAGATGTTCTGTATAACTTATTTACTACATTCTAGTAGTTTGAAATTACAATTTTGATTGGGCTACTCGTGTTCTCCATAAAAGCACTCCGTACTTCATCGATATCTGCCTCCGAGGGGGTCACTCGCCCCAAAATTAGTTTCGCCATTTTCACGTCAGGGAAAGATCTCATCCACGGTGCACAGATTTTCTATTAAGTAAATGAGTTTGTGTCCATGTCGGTATGGACAGTGCATACCACAATTTCTTCCTGCCCATCTGTTATGGTGTTGAATACTGCAGATATTTTGAGCTGAATGGCTCCGCAGGTGTGTGCCTCGTGTTTTGGGATGTGTAACCCTGTCATTGGAACAATCACCAACAAATTTCAATGGAAAGATATACTTATGTATGTCGCGGAAGTGAGGGAGATGCTGAGCGCAATCCAACACCTTTGAAATTTGAGGAACACCAGGCTTGATATCACTCAAATCATCCGAGAGAGCAGTTACTGAGCTAGGGTGACCAAGGTATTGCAGAAGTAATTTCAAATACTCAGGAGGTCCACCAAGCACTTGCAAGGATGGGAGATGAACAGAAAGGGGTCGTGATTGTCAAGTCTTCTTTGATTCACTGTACACGGAGATGCAGAGTGATTGAATTTGGGAGTGTCATTGCAAGAAAGTCAGAAGGGTTCTAACCGAACATTGAGGGTCTACCTCAAGGTGGAGGAGGAGGGGTAAATCCAAAGACTGAAGTAGTCTTCCCCACATGGTGGTGGATAGACCTGCGTCTTGCAAAACAAGCTCCCTGAGTGGTGAGTTACGGAGGGTTGTCAGAGTGAAGGAAAGTAGAGGTGGGGAGAAGACATTGTTGCAGGCCGATGAGAATGACTCAAATTGAGTAGGAAGGTTCTTGAAGGGCGTCTTCAAGAAAACAAGGGTGTCAGGGGCTTCCGCGACAACTCCTGGCAATGATTGGTTGCATAGGGAGTTCAAGGTCTGAGGTACAAAAGAGCGCCTACTCAAAAGTAAGGCGAAGACTTAGAGAGGTTCAAGTTTACAAGGGAAGATCAAGTAGATTCAAGTTAAAGAAAATACATGAAGTGTCGTCGTTTAAATAAGTGGGCATGCGGTGCACAGACCAAGCGGTGTTCGTAGTACTTTGACTAAGACAGATATAAAGGGTAAGCTGGGCTGTGTGATAGAAGAGGTGAGGCTGCATTGAGGCAATGCATGAAACAAAAAGGACGTCCGTAGAAGGTAAGTGGGAACGGGATAATGGAACCATGCACAGCATGTAGAAGGGAAGCTGCATTTAGGCGGAAGGCGTTCCGGAGGAATGGTGTGAAATGATAAGGAGAGAATCAGCAGGCGAATGATGTAGGAAAAGCAAAGAAAGAAGGGGAATCGTAACATTACCCCCCAACTAGCTCTGAGTCCACGACGAAACATCAGCTCACACATCTTCATCTCATTGCATTGGCCATTGCCTGTGAAATCATACCTGAAGGTCTGTTGAGGCTTCCAAACCTCACACACCTATCACTTCACTGGTTCCAGAGTGGATACTGCATTACTTGTCTCCAATGGTTCCTGGCACACCCTTCCAGTCGTATACTCATCCTCTTGGTTCCAGGTATAAACTTGCCGGAGAAACTAGAGAGGAGGTTAGTGGAACATAACTTGGTGAACCACCAAGTTGTCTTGTTCATACATGAGCGGTATAATGAGTACATGAGGAAAGGGAATGGAGGATTCTGGCAATATGCAGAATGACTGGTCGCTTGGAGGATTGCGAAGAATAGTAAGTGTAATTTACCAGCAGTTGAGCATGGAGAGCTAATGCCTTGCTAGCTGACCCTTTCGCAACTAACAAATTGATTGAAATCCCAGTGTGGGATAAGTTATTGAGGGGCGGTGCAAACAAACTCTACCTGTAGTCAGTTAGGATGGCAATGTTAGCCGTGTAGTGTGTCGTGCAGTTGGATGGGGGGTTGAAACCTTAGGGTAGAAAAAAAGGGGGAGGTGAGGAAGTTCATATATTGGAATTGAGAAAAGAGGGAGAAGAGATGGGAGCACTTATGGCCCAATAGTTTTTAACCCCAGCATCACTGAAACAAAGTGAGACTGTAGAGAACAGGTGAGTAGCCAGGTCAAATGGTGACCAGGAGCCATGAGGGGTACTCAAGTACCTAGCCGAGCCAACTAGTGGCCAACTAGTACACTGAAAAAAGTTGCGTATGAACTCAGGCAAAGCACATAAATTCTATCTCCGCTTGAATGTTCGGATGCTTCCGTAGCACAGCATATTTCCAGTTTTGGAGTAATCTGACAAATCCAACCCTGGCACAGCATACTGCTGAAAACATGCAGCACCACCGCACAGCACATTTCCAAAACGGTCTGAGAAGTTTAATCTCCGCTTAAATTTATCGGATGCGCCCGTGACAACAGTGCAGCACTCACATATATGGAGCCTGTTATCTAGCCGGCCCCCTTGCTTCCAGCCTTGAGCCTCCTTCAAGCAGCTCTCAGCAGCATCAATATAGCACAAGCTCTGGAGCTCTGGAATGCCATTGTGGCTCAAATTGAGCCTAATCTCATGTTATCAGACTCCAACTCTGAGTCTGTCTCATCTTTTCATTCATCCTCACCCACTCCACCATCAACTCCTTCCACAATCCCCTCCTATTCAATGTCAGATTCAGGCCCATCCAATATCCTTTTTTTCCAGTCTGAAGAGGTTATTCAATTTCAACATGCCATGCTGGCAAAGATTGATGAAGTACAACAGGCTCGTGTTCTTCGTGCTCGTATTCCCACTATTCATGCTCCACAAATCCATCTTCTCAAGAAGTGGAAAATTCATCGCCCATGGCTTTTTCGTCAAAAGCTTCGAGTATTGCATGAAGTCTTTATTCAGCTCATTGAGAAGATCCACCACCATCCTATTTTTTCCACTGCCAGTAATCTAGATTCCAACTCTGAGTCTGATGGCATGCCCCTTCTAGAATCTCGTGCAGCTTACCAGCAATTGCCTGTTTGGTTTCAGCTGGCAATTTTCTTGAATGGAGCAGGACATTACGGTAATGCTGCAACATTGCAAGATATGGCTGAATGAGCAGGTGTGGCTGTTGGTACGATTCATAACTGCTACAAGCATGTTATGCTTTCACTTCTACATCTGCATGATGATCCAGGCTATTCACTTTGATCCTATTCATTGTGAAGATGATTATGCCGAAAAGGAGAGAGCTAAAGCTTGGGTCGAGGCCAGATCTATTCCAGAATGGAGAGGAGGCTTCTTATGTGTCGATGGTTCAACCTTCAGTTTTTTCCAAAAGCCAGGACACCATGGTGAGGTCTTCTTTGATCGGAAATCACGTTATTCTGTAACAAATCAGGTTGGTTTAAATTTATTCTATCAATATGGATATTTACTGGTATTACATTTTACCAGGTCATAATTCTCCCTCATAACCTGAAGATTGTGGACTATGTTATTGGTCTTCCAGAAAGTGTGCATGATGCAAGCGCTTTTGGACACACTCGTGTTGCCCGTCATCCTGATCAATTTTTTGCTGCAAATGAGTGGCTTTGGGCCGATTCAGCCTATCCCTCTCAAACATGGTGTGTTACACCATTCAAGAAACCTGTTGGAGGAAGCCTTGGTCCTGATAAGTGAAAATTCAATTATCACTTATCATCAGTAAGAATTTTCATATTTTTTCACTGAATTGATTTTAATAGCTATAGATACGGGTTCGGACTGAGCATTTCTTTGGCTCACTCAAAGGTCGTTTCCAATCACTTGTGGACATGCACTTCCGAATTCAAACACAAAGAAACCTCAGTCATGCAGTTGAATGGATTCATTGCTGCTTGATTCTACACAATTTGATTGTTGACATTGAAAGGGAGCTCAAGTTGGATAGCTCATTGGCTGAATTTAGGGAGGAGGCTCCAGTCGAAAGTCAGAACTCAGGTGCTGATGAGGACCATGAGGATGGGAATGAGGAACCAGAGGTAGATGATGATCTTGCTACATCAACAGGGCAAGCTTTTCGCAGACAGGTCATGAACATATTGCTTGAGAACATGTAGGTTACATGTAGGATACAACAACAGCGAGTTACAACGACGACAAAGCTCAAACATCCTCACCAGACCACACCTTTGCCAATGACAACTCGCAGTCCAGCTGCTGCAGCTTGAGCATCACCATTTTCACTTCAAATGCTTGTGTGGACTTGACCTGCTCAGCATTGACCTGCGCCATACGTTCTTCATGCGCACATTCTGCAGCCTTGTCATGGTAGTGGGCTTTGCAGCGGCGGGACTTCTCATCATGTTGCCGATCCACAAATGTTGCGCCTCGCTTGATCAGTTCATCAGCTTGCATGATGAACTTATCTGTTGAAGTGGTGGCAGTGGTGGCAGCAGCAGTGGGTGTGCGACCCTGCTTTTTTGTGGATTGGTGTGAGCCACTACTGGAAGTGGCACCAACAACAGAGATGGGAGGAGTGGATGTGAAGCGGCATGATTGCTGATCGGTTCCAGACGACACTGGTGAGAAACGAGGGACAAAATGGTCTTGAGAGTTGGACTCCTGTGCCGAGGGTGAGTCAGCACGCCAGTGATCTGAAGGAATGGGCACATGCTGGTCTTGCTCGTCGTCAGAGTTGAGGGAGACAATGTCTCTGGGATGTGAATGATGATGGGGAGGAACGATGCACAAAGCACCACCACGAAATGCAAATGGTGTTGTGCTGCCACGCCCACTCCGAGTCTGGTTTGAGGAGCGGGGGAGAAATGGAGTGGGAAAGTTATCACCTTGTGAAGACAGCGGGAGTTCATTGAAGGAGTTGGGGGGGAATGCAGGTAAGGGGTTGGGCGAGTGGGTTGGAGACGAGGGTTGAAGAGCAGATGATGAAGTAGAGGCTGTAGGGCCTTCGTGCAGGTGGGCAGGGGAAATGGTGGTGTTGTGTGGGTACATCAAAGACGGGGGGAAACTGGATGATGGGAAGGGGGCCACAGGGCTTTTATCAACGTCCATATTGAGCCATGTTGAGAACAATTCATCTTGCATGCCGGCGGTGGTGAACATGGTATTGGTATCTGGTGTGAGATAAGGTGCGGGCGAGTCAAGACGAAGGGATGAGAGAGGATTGCACCATCACTAGACGAATAGACGGGGTCACCCCAGTCATCTTGTTCTGTCTCGTTCGCAGAGCTGGCACCACTGCCAGTGTTCCCTAATTGGAAAATGGAAAGCGCATCTCCCTCAAGGTCTTGACCAGGATCTGCAACAGATGGCTTTGCGTTAAAGCCAGGGTTTGTCCTCCAGAACCCATGGAGGTCGGGCCACCATGGAAACGAGTCGACAATTGAAGCTATCACGTGTTAGTACCTGTGAAACTTGCATGCGGTATCGAAAACGTACTTATTAGATTTACCTTTGAGGGGTCATGCTGCAGGTCCTCATAAGTCATCCCTGCGCCCGTTTTGCCAAGCCTTGTGTTCTCTGCATTATAGAGCTTCTTTAAACTATGAAATGTTAGTACAATACCACCGCAACACTTGTGCCCACCTACTCTTTGATGCAGCGGTCAATCTTCTTGATGAAAACATCAGGTTGGACCTGTGAGAAGTGTCATACATGTTCGTTCTTGTCATTCACAAAAATTGCTTGAGCGGCTTGTAAGTATTAGTAGTTCTTGTTGTGGGACGAAACCTCCTTCTTGCAGTCAGCATCCTTGGCATCTTGTGTAGAGTCTGAGAAAATCTTGAGGTGTGCAGTCTCATTCTCCTTCAACCATGCAATGAGGCGTGTTGTGCGCGCAGCACAATCCTTGTCCCAGCGGATGAGCGGCACCTTCAGGTCAGTTATGTTGGGGTCAGCGGTGAGGGAAGAAGCTGTGCCAGCAGTAGGACTCCGAGCAATTGGGGACTTGGAGCGGCTCTTAGAACGATTATGGGAATGCTTGGGCATGGCAACAGGCAGGGGGGGAGCGGGGGGGGTTGAGCTCGGGCAAAGGGTAAATTTCAGTGAATCAACTTCAATCGGAGCTTAACCTCGCTAGCAGTAAGGCATGACAAATTGCGCTTACACAATCAACTAGTTCAACGACTAGTGAGGACCTTGCCAGGCCTTGAGAACCACCATGGAATACAATGTGCTTGTTTTTGAGTGAGGTCACTAGGTGGGGTGGTGAATGTTGACATCTATTATTCTGGTCATGTCATCAGTCAACAACAAATACATTCATGGTGAACCAACCCGAGCTTGAGACCATGTTCCATATTCACCTGAACCCAAACGATACCAGCCTTAACCTTGCTGACTGCACCAGGAACGTTGGAGAGGGACATGAAGATGCTACTCACATGATTCCTGAAGTTATTCTCCAAAGGCTGGGATGGTTCTCTGGGAGAGTAGATGTGAGGAAAACTGTCTTGGATCCATGCCAACCTCAGTGGAGGCTATGGGCGAGGAGATTGAGAGGACATTGGCACAGTTTGAGGCAAAGCTTCAGAGTGGAGAGTGACTGAGGTTAAAGGGGTTTGTATGAGAGAATGTGGACGTCGAGAGTAGAAGAGAGTTGGGAATGGCCGGCATGCATATGGACATTCCCACCTCTGGTGTACTGGGAAGGGTTCTGGCACGTCTGGGCACGCAGCTCTGCAAAGTGAACCATAGGTGACACATTGTATCATGTGCTCACCTCACATGAGTCATGTGCGAATCATTCGCATACTAGGCTGATTGGGGTCAGCCACTGGTAAATTCCGACCCATACTACCAACCTCCAGTGAGTCTTTTGTGACTTTCCCTTGACACTGGCACAGCCCACTTTGACTGGGCAGGATCCATTTTACAAGCAAACTTTGCATGGTTCATCATTCATCCGTTTGCCTGCCAGTGCCCTCTTCCTCATTGAATTCCATAGTCCCCCATAGACTGGTGATCTCAAAGACGACTCTTATTGTATACTCACCAGCAACAAACTCGTCTCACACTGGGTATCATGGCCCCATGTGTCAATAGCTGCATACAAACATTTTTTCATAGGTATATGTACATTGTAAAGAATACAACAACATCGTCGATCACATTGCATCTGAATGGTCCCATACTCCGCTGTACAGGTCAACCCACAATGTGGTGGTCAATGCCTCTCATCCATGATTTTCACCTCCTTCATCCCATCGCAACAACTTGACATATGTTTTAGGACCACTTGGGAGTCTATCATGACAGACGCAAGCTAACTCAGACATTCATGATTGTGATACTGCTGCATATTCCAGGACAATGTGATTGGATTCCATCTCTTCCCCAGCTACAAGCTTGATGTGAGAGCGCTGGGTGGTTACATTTTCTGCCCTGAGGGTGACACCAGAGAGCGGCTGCACCTTGCGTACCTCCAGGGCCCTTCCTGAAGTGCCAAAATGGTTCGAGTGACAGGCAGTGCTCTTCTTTCACCTGCCCTCTGTTACGTCTCTTGTGTGCCATTTTGTTTCGTGTTCTGTCCCGTCCTTGTGCCCTGCTGTGCCCCTGAGCTTCAGGTTCAGAAGGTATTACTGTAGTTGTGGTAATCATTGAATTTTGTCCATATATACATGTGTCATGTCGCTACTAATTGAATGAATGCTCTCCAAGTCGTCATCCATTCAAACCACTGGCAGGGCTGTGTGTTGAATGGCAGCAGTGTTCAGGAGAGACGAACGGTCCCCTGATAGCCCTCCTGGTCTTGTACAATGCATTCCCTCATTCTTGGCTCCCTCACCATCACTCATCACTGGATCAAGTCTGAGTCGCCCACATCATGCTCCTCGCCTATGGCCATGTTGGATCCATTCTCATCTGAGTCGTTGGCAGGGCTTCTCCTGGACTGTTCATCATAATCGGAGTCATTGTCCTCATTTGTGCCGCTTGTGAGTGCAAAGACCACGCAAGCTTTGACCTTGAAGTATCTGCATGCTGCAAGGAAGATCTCATCCAGCTTCGCCTTGCTGAGCTACATCACAGATGCGGCATACTGGAGGGACTTCACCCCCCAATGCTACTCTGAAAACTCATTTTGAGTCTTCTCTTCCTCGCCAGACTGCCACCTAATCAATGCACATTCAACCTATGGTGTTATTGTTAAACAGCGACCGTTATTGTATATGTATATTGTAGTATTTGAACTTACTGCAGTCAATGCAAGTATGAGTGTGCCCCACAGCTCACACCGATCAACTAAATCATAGTATGCCTCCATGTTGACTGGCGTAATATCCTTGAGATGAGTAGCTAGTGTCTTTAGAATGAGTGAGACCCTGAATGTATTCTTGGTCTCCCAGGTGTCAACTCTCTTGATGTTGCTAAATATGAAAGGTAACCCCTTGGAGAGGGCACTTGTGACATAGTTCCAATGTGCCTCTGCCTTTTTGTACTTCTTGTCTGATGTCCATAGCTCCTTCATGGCATGGGTAGCGGTATTAGCGATATGTATATGCCATTTGTGCAGCCACTCCATCAACTGTTCATACCAGTAGCGTCCGACTCACTGTCAGCAAATTGGTCTTTTCAAGATAGCCAATGACATGCCAAATCATATATTCCTTTGTCAAACATGTGTCTGAGCTCCAGATGCATTTCTGACAATGCATCCCAGCAACGTTGCATTGGCTCCGATATTTCCCCACTATTCCATGGGTTGTCGAGTGTTCCTGCGAATTGACAGATCAGCAGTACATACATACTCCCTATGGAACACCCGCCATGCATCCTCTGGTAAGTCTTGGCAGGATCACCACCATCTGATAGTAGTCGAGACGGCACTCACATTGGGGTTCCTGTTGGCCAGGCAATCCTGGGAAGCTCTAGGCATGATTTTTATTGCCTGTCCAATGTGTTCAATGGACAAGTAAAGTGTGGAAAGCAAGTACGTACCTTCGCAATCTTCAAGTCATAGAGCTCATGCTTCCATTGGCTCTCCTCCTCATCTGGCATCTCCCCAAACATCACATTGATCCCATCCGAGTCCGAGTTCTGGCTTGTATTATTGGAGGGGACTGAAGCTTGATGTGTGTGACTGCCAGTCACTCATTTTTCACCTTATAGGACCAGCTGTGCAGCCATCTTTGTCCTCTTGCTAATACAATGGGGTTGCATAGAATTACTGCCCCTGCATGCGTATGATGTTAGAAAATTGAGCTTTGTGTGATAAATTACTTAAACCATTGGTTCACCTTGTTAGTCCGTCGTTCCCGGGAGCTTTCCTCTTTGCATTCTCTTTCCTGGATGGTCCATTCACAATCTTCAATGCAGGTTGTGCGGTTGTTCACGTGCGGCCTCAATGGTACCGCATGTCAGCAGCTTCTGCCTCCATTTGGGTGGTACCTCAGTGCGCTGCTGAACTGTTTCATCAACTGTTTCCCTTGTTTCCTCTTCATGACCTCTTGCAAGCCCATCTGCAGAATTGGTACCGAGGTGAGTGTCATGTCATGGTTATTGTTATGGTTTGTCTCCTGGTCAATGGTGTCTTTCTCTTTTCCTTCTATCGTCGAACTCATCTTCTTTTCAGTATGTGCTCTTACAATTGGGTACATTGTTTACTCCTCTTCGATTCATCTAACACTGTTCTTATCGAACTATGACTCCATGCTGTTCTCCTTTACCACCAGAAGGAGTAGTTCTCTTTTACTCATCTTTGATTAGTACTTCTCTATATGCGGACAGTCTCTTTCATTCTATCTGATTCTATCGTATCGGTTATGTGTCCCCACTTACTCACAATGTTCCTACTTGTTCTATGACGTTCTACACTTATGCATCCTCTAGTATAAGTAGCCTGCCACATGTATTGTATTCCCTATTCTTGATCTATGCAATCCAGTGTATTCTTGAGTCCAAGAGCATTCAGCTTTTGACCCTTGACACTTGAAGTCCCTTTGACTAAAACTTTCATCTCTTTCGTTGATACTCAAGAACGAAGTGTCTCTTCGTGAGTACCTCCCTCGAGACAACATATGTAGGTTCCGCTACAACATACCAAGAGTACATCTCGCGTAACAGTGATATTAACCAACTTGCCCCGGTTCTTGGAATTTTCCATTGATTGTTCTTGTCTCAGGTTGCCATGTGGGTTGACGCTAGTGTTACTGAGCGCTGGAGTAGGGGAGTCATTGGCCTGGTTGGCAATGACCTTGGACTGGCTGCAGGCAAACAATGGAGATGGGTGAGCGAAGGAGTTGTGTTGAGCTTCTGATTACCTTTGCAGCTTGTTTTCAATGGCAACCACATGCTGACTATTTTCTTGTCAGGGTTCTTGAGCTTTATCACATTTGCCATTGTTCGCCAGCCTAGTGTTGATGACTCAGAGTTTGGTCATTTTGCAGGAAAAATGGGTAGCTGTCATATCCCAGTTTTCTCCAAGTTCAACTCCAGTCCTCCGGACCAACTCCGGTTCGTTATCCCTCCGGACTATTGGACTTGGGCTATGTATTTACTTCAGTCTCTCTCCATCCGTTCCTGTAAACCTGTACTAAACCTATCCGTTCCTCTCACTACTTAGTATTATCCATGCCAGTATCTCCACAGTTCGGTATAGTCTTACCTCCAGAGCACTGCTCCGTTTTTGGACTTCTTAGTACTCTTCAACAGTATATAAACTGTACACTATGGACTTATGCACTTTAGTCTAATATCATCTAAGATACTCCTCCACTCTGCTTGAACGTCTTGACGACTTCATCATCTGTCCACTCGCAGATTAGCCTTCATGCTAAGTCTTGCATCCTCCGGACAACCTCCGTTCCTCCGCTACATAAATCCGGGACAAGACTATCGACAAGGGCGCACCACATACGGTGAAGCCAACGTCCTTCCGTTAAAGTAGCTCCAGACTCCGGAGTTCATCGGAGTTGACCCGGTCTTAACAGTAGCCAGGTAGGGTTCATCTTTCTCAACAACTTTTATTTGGGAAAGCCACTCACTGAGCAGGTAATCATGCAGTGTATGTAGATGTCCCTGATTGCCCTGCCATCCTGCCATGCACAAAGGTCTCATTCAATATTTGCCAGTGCTATGCCACAAGTCTACACCTGTCAACTGGGACTCCAGGAGCCTGCAGGTTTCTGGGTTGCACCGAACATATAATATCTGGGAGGACTTGAGCGACAGGCATGCATCCATCATGATAATGGCTAGGCATCCGGGATATCGGCATCCATCCCATTAGGCTTACCGGTGACCCAGTTGGACTAGCCTGAGATGCCATAAGGCATCCAGACCTGCTTCGCTTCTTCCCTCCGACATGCCTCCCCATCTCATCCTCCCTATACACGTGTCCTTGCTCAACAAATCACAGTCCTCAGTTGTATTCTTGCACATCGTCACATCCGAAGATGACTGGGGCTCCTTGCCACCCAAAGTGACCATGGTGGACATTTCCATTGCGTGTAAGTAGGCTCTGCATTCTATACTTCGTCATCTTTCATGTGTTCTCTAGTTTGCTTTCATGAGTGTGGATAACTAGCATCCTCTATGACCTTGGCTGGCCGTCCGTCTCCTACTATGCTCTGTGCCCAATGCAGGGGATGCTGCTTCTCAAAAATATAATTCTTCCAAACACATGTCCCTCCCGAATGCTCCATCTGATCCCCATCCTCATTCACTTGTGACTGCGTGACATAATGACATGCGCAGAGCAGCTGGCCCTCACACCCCCTCCTAATATCCTGCCACACTGCCCAACACATCTCCCCCCAGTTTGATGTGGCATGCATTCAAGGACAAGGGTTTAGTACGTCGGTGTTTTCCTTTTGCACCGCCTATCTCTTCTTATTCACCTTTCAGGTCCTACTACTCCAGGATTTCGGGGCGACACTTCCTGATGGCTGGCCACCTGTCAACTGCATTGAAGATGTTGTTATCATCATCGCAATTCTTATTGTCATAGGTTATTTCCTGCTTCATCTATCTTTGTTCGTTCCAAACTCTTGGTGGTGTCACTAGCATCCTCGATGGCCTTGGCACTCACCATATCTGTGACTTGCTTCTTAACCATGGCACTGGTTGTCTGTTTCATGCTATGCTTGGTGCGAGGGAAGGCACTTTCCAAAGACATGATTCCCACGCACGCCAGTCCCTCCCTCATGCTCCGGGTAATTCCCATTCCCACTTGTCTTTGAAGGTGGGCGATAATGATATGCACAAAGCACCTGACCCTCACAATACCTCCTTGGTGGACCATAAGGCGGTATATGGAGAAAATATTCTACCACAGCACCTGACAACATCTCTCCTTGGTTTGATGTGGAACACGTTCAAGGACAAGGTTTTAGTATGACAATGTTCCCCTTTTGGACCGCCTTTTCCTTTATATTCTTTAAGTCTTGTTATCCACAGTTGCTGTAGTATCATTGGCACTCAGCTTGTTCCAGGATTTCAGGACGACGCTTCCTGCTGGCCAGCTGCCTGTCAACTGGGTTGAGAGTATCACCATCATGATTGCAACTCTTATTGTCATAGGTTATTTCCTGGTTTTGTCTGTCTCCCCTCATCACCAGGTTATCATTGGCTCTCTCAATGATTGGCAAAAAAAATGCCAGTTCAAGGTACTCAACCAAAAGAAGAATGAGCGCAGCATCAAGGTCATTCGTAATGGCAAAGAGCATCTCATTGACATCAAAGTACATCGCTTGCATGATTAGTCACCTTTCTTGACATGTATGTGTCTCGTAGGCGGTCATGGTTGGGAACATTGCATTGCTGGAACTGGGCAAGGTGGTTGCCTGCGATGGAATCTTTCTTTCTGGGCATAACGTCAAGTGCGATGAATCAGCGGCTACCAACGAGGCTGACGCCATCAAAAAGGCATCATATTTAACTTGCCTGGCACTGAAGAATGCTCAGAACAGCATACACCTCAGAGACAATGGCACCATCGAAGGGCAGCCAAAGTATTCATTATATTATTCATCACATACAGATTGCTTCATCATTATCAGCGGTAGCAAGGTGCTAGAAGGTGTCGGTCTATACGTCATTGTTGCAGTTGGAACGGAAAGCTTTAATGAGTGAACCATAAGGATGAGAATCGGATCTCCCCTTCCTATGATGTATCTTACCTCCTGTCAGCCTTATGCACTGATGCTGAAAATACTCCATTGCAACTCAAGTTGAATGTTCTTGCAGAGCTGGGAGCATAGCAGGCCTCATCCTATTTGGTGCTCTTATGATGTGGTTCTTTGTCCAATTTGGTACAAATAACCCTCCAAGGGTTCGAATTAGATGGTTACTTGTTGGACAACAATACTGCTTCCTTCAATGAAAGTTCAGAATGATACTCATTCTCAGGCATGGCTTTCCAATCCTCCCTCCATGCAGGACCTCTACTTGACTTTGCAAGTCTCTAGGATCCAAAAGACTTGGAGGCCTTCCAAGCTCTTGGTGGTATCACTAGCATCCTCAGTGGCCTTGGGACTCATTGTTGCCAACACCTTGGCTTGTTTCCCCCCTTTGGTGATGACTCTGATATTTCACTGCCGGACTCTGATATTTCACTGCCTGATCCTGCACTTGTGCCACTCCGTGAAACAAGCATGCACTCGCAGTACTTCCCTAAGGTATTTGACATGCTGCAAACCTACCATGGACTTTCTCTTTTGGACTGTTTGTTTCCCGACTCTGTGGGGGAGATGACGATGAAGATATTGTTGCACACAGATGACAGTGCGACACCATGCGATGACCCTTGCTTTATCATGCACTTCTTTGTGTTCCCAGAGTATTTCCTTTCCTCATCCAACTCAACAGTCAAACTACTGCATTTCATAGCGTACACCCTGCACAGGACCAAACTCTGTGCCTCAGTGACTTTTGCTGCCCTCATCCTCTTGCAGCAGTCCAAGTCTTGGTTTCCGACCGCTCGGGGATCTTCACATCATCGGTTGTTTGTATTGACCTTCATGCTTTCCTCCAAGGTCATCTATGCTGACACCTACTCCAACAGGTTGTGGTCAATCGTCGCTCAAGGCATGTTCCAGCTACGGAAGATCAACCAGATGAAGAGAGAGAGATGTGTCAGTTCCTCAAGTGGGAGCTAAACATTGATCCCATCACACTCAGGAGTTCAAGAACATGATCCGCAAGGACTCTGTCAGTCCTGGTCCCTTCCCTATATATATCCTGCCATTGATGAAAAAGTCAACACTGCCATCCACTGCCAACCCCTTCGCAGCCCCGTCACATATGAGACCATTGCCGCCATATGGGCAGCAGTATTCTTCACCATCCAAACTGGTACTCCCCTGGGAAAAAAAAGAAAAAAGAAAGAACCTCTGTCATGGCGTATATGACACCCCCACCACTCCCAATACACCATCACAGTCATATTCGCTGACATCCCCAGCATCATTGGCATCTCCACCTGCCCCACTCAGAAACAAGGACTCCTTCAAGGTCGGGGAGATCGATCACTCAGGATACCTGACATTCACTGTCAACCACTTCAACAGCCCTGTGACTTATTCCTCTGAGAGTTTCGTAAGGGCACCCATCAAGCAAATGCCAGTGCTCTGCGAGGATGGCATTGTTGAAGAATAAGATCGGAAGGAGGAACTTGAAGAAGCACCAAACCCTTCCTCAGGTCCAATGCCATGTGCAGCTGGCATTACTGTAGAAAACTATAGTGTAGTCACTGTTATTAGTAGAGTAAATACATACCTGTAGAAAACTATAGTGTAGTCACTAAAGAAAAACTACAGTACTCAACGACCGAAATAAGGTCGTGCTTATGTAAGCTACTACTGTCCGAACCCATACGAGATGGATTTCCAACAATCACTCTGGACACCATGTTTGAGATGTTATCAGACATGTAGTCCTGGTTTGCTTCTGCATGAATCCAAATGACTTGCAATTATCCAATCAATTGAAGGGACGGAGTGTAAAAGGCCAGATTCAGAGCTGCTAATGGACATGAAAGTTTGATGGTCATCTACCTATGTAATGCTCGAGCATGCTGAATCATTTAGAGAAGTACATCCTATAGAGTGGTACCATTGTATTGTTGCAGCAGCAGTACTGACCTCACAACAGGATGTTGACTACTTTGTGCGGCGACTCAGCTTGCATGAGAGGGACAGTGAGAAGGCAAGAAAGCTGCTCACAATGCAGCTCATAGCATTGGAATGGCAACATGTGAAGCTTTTCTTAAACCTACTTGAAGCATTGCACTACATTTATTTCATTGTCACATACATACTGTAATAACTTTGTCCCCTTAGCATGTGGAGAAGGCCCAGCAAGGTTTCTCAAGTGATCAAGGGCCAAGTCTCCATCTCACATTACCTGCCCTCGAAGCTCTACATAAGGCTTGGATCTCACAAGCATCAAGAATTCAGTATGTGGACTTCCGAGACAGACTTGATGCTGGTGTCAACAAGATTGTGGAGTACCATGAAAGGTCAGCAGATTCAGATGCCTATATCATGGCAATGTATAGGTATCTTATTCTTTTAATGATTAATACTAATCCAAGGTAGTGCTTGATCCATCACAAAAGACAAAGCACATACAAAAATATTGGGGTGATGAACTACTATAAGAATCACTCAATCATGTCCAGGAACTGGTATGTATATTGCTAGTAGAAAATTATTCAGCGCTGATAAATATTGCATAGTATAAGGCCTGCTATGAAGAGATCTATGATACTGGTGCTGCTATGAGACCTGCCCAACCCAAATACTCCAGTACAGGATCCTGAAAGCTCAAAGCTTTAATGTGAGTGTCAATGGTGCTCGTTATCCAGTCTGGGCATCTCTGGTGAGAGATTTCTTTCAGTGATGGCATCATCTGTGTCGAGTGAGCATGCCTTTTCATCTGCAGGAATTACCATTAGTATGTGGCGAAACTGACTCAAATCTGATGTCGTTGAGACACTCCAGTGCCTGAAGTGTTTTATCAAGCAGAACTTGCTTTTTCATGACTCAGACAATCCCTCAGCTGAAGTTGATGTTATGGAGTCTGGTAGGGGTGAGGATGAATGGAATCCCACTGGAAGAGAGACCTTGAGGATGATGATGGACCAGGTTTCAATGACGATAATGTATTAACATTAGACTGAATGTTAAGAATGCTATCTACGCTAGTGAAGCTCCAGCCTAAGCCGAGCCAGGCCCTGAGCCATGCTGGGCCCTACCATAGGGCCTGGCCTGGGTTTTAATCAGGCCAGAGCCCTAACAAGCCAGACCATAGCCCTGGCTTTCGCGCTGAGCCAGGCTTTGGACATCACTAATTGAAAGGTAGCTCTAATCTGACTCATGCCTCGCATCATACTTATGTAAGCTATGGTAGATATCTGAATTGAGTGGTGCAAGGCACGAGCACGTGCATATCGTTGGGGTGAGGAGGTTGAGCTATTGCTCGAAGAAATGTGAAGAACAGTGACATTCTTTGAATGGGAGGCTGCGTGCTGGAATATGAGGGGTGCAGAGTTTACCTCTAACAACCCTGCACTCCTCGAAGGTTTTCGTGCATACGTGCAGAGGCAAGCCTCCCTTCGACGTGCCCTAGCAGCAAGTTGTCATGCATCATGGGCAGATACCATAGCATTGGCAACATGCACAGATGGAGGAAGCCTTGGGGGGGAGTGTGCAAATGAAGAGGTATCATGCAATAGCTAGGTATAAGGGGACGAGGTATTATAGTCATTCCTTGGATGTTACTATATTGGGAAATGTATTTTCTTCATCCACAAGCTGATGCAGTCACCGGACTTTGATGCCCAATTATCGCAGGAGGTAATGAGCAAGAATTCCAAATATTTGCCGAAATTTTGTTGGTGAAAGAATTCATCGAATAGTGTCCGAGTAGTTGCCGTTGATAATCGAGGCTAGTGCTATCACTGCTATGTATACATACAGCTTTGCCTCATGTTCACCACATTGCATCACAGCAAGTCCCCTCCTTCACCTCTGCCCACCACCACCTGACCTGCAAGTCCATGGCCAAGACACGATATGTCTGGTGTTCATGTGAGAGTTTTGGATGCAGGAGCAACCCAGACAGCGCTGGTCAGAGGGCACAAACAGCCCAAACAGCAGCACAACATCAGCATGTGGATGAACAGCTAGCTGCTGCTCAAGCTCAAGCTGTCCCACAAGCTAACCAAGCTGATCTTCTTGGATGTCCAGACCTTCCTGTTCCCGAGCAGCAAATACCACCTTTCCTGGATCATCCGGTTTCATGTGGTGCATCTGAGTCTCCTATCCACAACCCAGTCCCTTGCCACATGGCCAAGAGCCTGAGGAGCACTTTGACCGCTTGGGAGACATTCTGCAAGGCCCTGATGATTTCAATCCAGGAGACTCGGACTTCAGCCCTGATGAGGATGATGAAGTATTTCGCCATCTGGGCCTTCGGATGACAAAGAAGTAGATGGTGACCCTAGGCTTGAAGATGATGTACCAGCTGCAGAGGAGGAGCCACCGCTCGATAATCCTGAGAAACAAGACCAGATGTTCATGAATGATCTTCTCGCGCCCCTTGGGGCGAATTTCAACTATTCAGACACCTGAGATGATGTTGATATCCACACGAAACCACCCCCTTGCATGCAGGACCATCCTGCCATTCACAATGCATATATCTGTGCGTATATCTCAGCCTCATTCTTCAATGCCACTCATGTTGCAGTCTCCCATGATCTCGAGAGCAAAGAGCGCCTCTTACGCACTGCCCAATCAGCAAATCCTGATATTGAATACCCTGGCCTAGACCACTTCGCACGCACTCTACCAACTCTACTAAAGCGTCTTGGATTCACAACAGATCATTTTATTGTTTATCTTTTCATATGCGACATCTGTTGGAAACTCCACCACCCCTCTGACTTAGGCAACCTCGCGACCCCTCACTGCAATGCTGAGGATTGTCCAGGACTACTCTACATGCAAAAACAACTTGCTGACAGTTCAAGGAAATGAACACTGACCAAAATCCTACCATATGTACCCCCAAAACGCACTCTCCAGCACATCTTCCTTTGCCCAGCAAGTGGGACCAGTTTCAACATTGGCGTGGTCCTGGTGATGACCCAATGGCCATCCCACCAATACCTGGGTGTGGCTTCGACTCTTTCCCTGATCCTGACAAGCCCCTAACTGATCTTTATGATGGTTGGGGCTGGTGTGCCATCCAAGCAGGCTTACAGCGTAGACGAGGAGGTCCCTGGGAGGTTGAAGATGCTGATGTCTTCGAACTCCATCAACACTTTGTCTCCCTTCCTTGTGGGCTTGTTTGGCAAATGAATATTGATTGGTACGCCCCATTATTTATAATACAGTATGACAATTCTCTCATCATTCTATCAGGTTTCAGGCTACGAAGGGCAGAGCTGGGTGCCACTCAACTGGTGCATTCTATGCCGTCATATGCAACAATCCTCGTCCAATCCGCTATCTACCTGAAGAAACTATCCTTGTCATGGTAATTCCAGGTCCCAACGAGCCGTCACTTGAACAGATGAACAACCTCCTTCAACCATTCGTTGACAGCATGCTCCGACTTGAGGATGGTATGTACCTACCTGACATTCCTCACTTGGTTTATTAATGTGGTTAATAGGTGTTGAGTTCACTGTTCACGGCCATGAGGAGCGCCATATTTCCCACTCCCACCTCGATCACAATGTCTCAGACTTGCCAGCAACTCACAAGGTTGCTGGCTTACATGGTCACACATCAAAGTTTTTCATGTGTTTGCTTTGCAAACAACCATATTTTTCGTTGGCGCATCCCAATTGTTTCAACCCCAAGCATAAGTGTCCCGTCTGGTGTTTGCTCTTCAAATCACATTCATCCCATAGGATTTGAACTTCGAAATGACTGGAGGCACATCAAGTACTCATTTTGAGCCAGGAATGCACACCCTGCTGTAGCTCAGAGGATCAGCGAGAACCGTGGCATGCGATGGTCTGTTATGAACTACCTGCCGGCATGGCTTCCAGCACAAAGTTCACTTATTGAGTTTATGCACGCAATCTTTTTAAGTAAGTTTCACTTAGTCTCATTGTTTTTTCATATTAATGTACTTTCCAAGCCATCGTCACCCATGTCTGCCGCACAATCATTCTCAAATGTGGGATGCTTAACGGTGCTCGAGCCGTCAAGCCAATGGAGCAAATACAAGACTTTTTCGAATCAGTCATATGGCCGGTTGAGGCAACACGACTACCTCCATCTGTATGTTGATTACAATATCTTCACTCATCTACGCACTCACAATACGCACATAGTTCATTGTTGGCAAAGGATCTCCAAAGGCTGACCAATGGCAAAATATGCTGACTGTCCTTTTTGTCGCCCTTTTTGTTGCATGGGAATATAACGGAGAACTCCTCGATTGTGATGCCCCAGTATCTGCACCAAACACAAAGAACTTCAAGGCTCAGGTTTCCATGGAAAAAACCCTCCGTTCACGCCTTCTCAAATATCTCCTCTCCAAGAATCGCAAGCCCACCAAAGCAGAACAAGACCGTGCTCACAATGCCAAAATGAACCGCAATTTTCACCAACATTATCGTGTGATCCTGGAGTTCTCTGCAGCCATTCACATTCTATCCTCCCACTCATTGAGTCCAAATGATATATGTTGAGGCTGCACCACACTGCCAAATGCCTGTCAATCCTGGGCACGCATGGGCTGCCATTTGACACCATATTTCCACCTTGTCAACCACCTCAAATCTCAACTCTATAGCTTTGGACCATGCTCTGCAACATGGGCGTTTCCCTATGAGCGCCACAATGGGCAGCTTGCCTCCTTCAATCATAATCAGCACACTGGTGGCGAACTCGAAGTGACACTAATGTGTCGTTGGTGGAGCATCACGTTCATTTATGAGCTGGTATATCATATTTCCGTTGCAACCTGACTTCACTAACATTGCTGTAACTCAGATTCTTCATATAGAGGCTATCCCCAACAGGACAGAAGATGATGAAGATTCTCTCCGCTTACTTCACAACTGTTCTAAGACTCAGTGGAAGGATCGACAAGGCACTGTGCTTCACAGACTACAAGGTAATGGTAAATTACTCCATATCCAACCTCTGATCTCTCCCCATACTAGGTGTTACGCGAGACGTACTCTTGTAGGTCGAAGCGAAACCAAGGTGTCTCAAGGGAGGTGCTCATAAAGAGACGCAACGTCCTTGATTCAACGAGAGAGACTAAGGTTGAGTGCCGAGTGTTTCAAAGGTCACAAGCCGAATGCTTTTGGACTCAAGTATATGCTAGATTGTATAGATCAAGAATAGAGAATACAGTACAGGCGGCAGACTACTTATACTATGGGACACATAAGCGTGGAACGCCATAGAACAAGAGAGAACAATGTGAGTAAACGGGAACACGTAACCGATACGATAGAATCAGTTTAGAAGGTGAGGCTGTCCGCAGATAAGAGTCAAGACAGTAAGCAGAAATGAGTAAAAAGGTATAACTCCATCCAGTAGTAATAGAAGAGGAATGGCGTAGGGTTAGAGTTCAATGAATGAAGAGTTAGATGGACTCAAGAGGATTAGGCAATGAACCCAATCATATGAACACATACCAAAAAGAAGATGTGTATGGCTGTGCACTCGACTTTCCTTTTGGCTTGGCACCATAAGTGAGTGTGATCCCATTCAAGTCATGATACTCTTTGGAGCAATGCTTGAAGATCTTGTGCAGTTGATCGAAGATACCAGCCTTTTTTTCTTTGAACAGTTCGGCTGTAATCATGGGCTATATGCTCTGAATATTATTCGTGACATAGGTAACCATCAGCGCATGCCAAGCTAAGTTGTCACCCCAATCCTTTGTGAAGTCAGGTTTAACTTGGTCATCTTAATCTGAGCTCCATCGGGATGTGGGTGGAACATTTTAATCTCGCGTGGCGCATGGACCCCAATGGCTTTCAGGAAGCATTGACGAACAGCAGTCTAATTGCAGATGAGTACTTCGACATGGGTGCCTGGTTACCTTACTCACATTCCATGTGTTGTCCCTTTTGTTTATAAAGGTCATCCCGGAGTCCTCACCTGTGGCAGATTCTTCACCACAATGCTTCTTCGTAGTGATTGGTTTTGCAACAATCAGTTTCACGTCACCAGGAGGAGCTGCATTGATCGTATCAATCCTGCCAACTGCTTCTGTAACCCTAGAAGAGAGGCTCTCCAGACCAGTATGAATCTCCCCCATGTCCTTGGTGTTCTGACCCTGTGCTTCATGCAGGTTTGCTATCTCATCGCGAAGCGCCTTGATCTCGACATTCTGGTCCTTGATCGTATGGCGGGTATTATCAACTTCTTATTGCAGTCTCCAGGCTTCTGCTTCGAGCTGGGTGATCGCATCCGTCAACCACTTTGGTATGGCAGCAGCTTTTCCATTTGATGCTGATTGTATGCTCTTAGGTCCATTCGGAGGAGCCTGCAAGTTCGGCGATGGTATAGCAATGTGCTTGCAAGTTGTAAACGAGAATCGGCTCGCAGGGGTGCTCCGCGTGGGTACAGCGTCGTTGGACTGTCTGCTAGCGCCGGGTTGTTGACCAGGCTTCACCTTTGCCAGGGATGCAGCATTGTTGGACTGTCTGCCAGCACCAGGTTGTTCACCAGGCTTCGCCTCTGCCAAGGATGCGATGAGCAAATCAGAGTTGAGTACTATTGCAGGGTCAATGCATGCATCTGAAGCTTCTGGATCCATTTCAGTTCTGGACGCCGTGATAGCTGGTGTGGGATGACAAGGCAGTTCTTCGGGGGGTTCGGCAGGCTGCTGGTATGCAGAATACTGCAGGTGGGTGGGCAGTATACTGTCATATGACTGAGGGTGTGCCAGTGGAGGGGTTGCACCTGGAGGAATCAGGTATGCCATTACTGCATCGTGAGGCTTGGCAATTTCAGTTGATATAGCATTACCAGCAGATACAGCGCCTTTCGCGAAAGGGTTCTTGAATCTAGCGCTTGCTCCAGCACTTTCAGTCATCGAACCCTTGGGTTGAACAGGCGCATCCAATGAATCCCGAGCTCGTTTGCGCTTATTAGAGGCTTCCTTGGGTATTGTGCACTGACCAGCTATGGTCCTTTGCTGGGATATCATTCCTTGACTCGATAACATCGTCCACAGGGTCTCCAGGGAGGTTAGAAGGTGTATTCGGGTCGTCGTGATGCGTATGCAGGTGGGGGTCATGAGCAGTGCTGCATACAGGCAGGGGGGATACCATATTAGGGTACAGGTACAATTTGTAGTAATATCTCCGGAAAAGAATCATTGAAGATGGCATCATTCCGCCGATAAACAGCCGGACGACTATCAAGCAGAAATTGGTCTATGCCAGACAACGACACGCTCTACGAAACAAATTCGGTAACCGCGCCTTCAACATACCGCACCTACTCTCCTCCCCGAAAGCGGTCCCCCACCTGCTTACATATGTTGAACAAACGGACGCCTAAAAGCGTCCCTCGGTAAACCCTCATCCCAACACTAACAAAAAATGCTAAAACCCCACCTGCCCACACAGATACCATATACATACCTCCACACCCTGTTGACTATGGTAATTGCGCACTAATTGTGTCAGCCACATTGTGGTGCATTGTTGTTATGTATAGTTGTGATTGCGTCGTTCCATAGAGCCTGCGAGTCCAATGTCTGTTCTCTTCAGTTTCTGACATTGGACTCCAGGTATGTCCCTAGCGCTTCATAGCATTATAATTTAGTTTCTGACATTGGACTCCAGCTGTCTGATCCAGCTGTCTAAGAGGTTATGAGCCCTGCGCCCTAAACTCTCGCTTTCGACGAGTATTCAAGGTGACTTTATTTTCACCAAGTCGAAACTCCGCTACATCCACTTTCTGGACGCTTCATTTCACCCTCATTCCTCCCCATGGCCTCTGAGCAACACAACCACTGCATTCAGCCTCTTAATGGCAACAACTACACTACCTGGAGCAAAGAGATGAAGGCTCTCCTGCGCTCCAAAGGCCTGTGGCGACTCGTCGATGGCAAAGAGACGCGCCCCAGCACACCTGCCAAGGAGCAGGAGGCCTGGGACATCAAACAGGACCGGGCTGCTGGAGAGCTGATGCTCAATCTGATGCCAGATCAACGAGTTCACATTCGGACTCAACAGGACGACCCCACTGCCGCTTGGAAGGTGCTGGAGACACTCTATGTGCAGCAGAAAGCCAGCACTCGCTTTGTGGCTTATGACGAGTTCTTTACCATCCGAAAACGCCCTGAGGAGTCCCTACCAGCCCTCAGCGCTCGAGTTGAGCAGGCCATGGCCAGGATTCAGCAGCTGCGCCCCACTACCTTCACTTTGAAGACTTCGGACGACGAACTGAGCTGTATGGCAATGATGCACGCTCTAGGCGATGAATACAAGCATTTTACCTCGTTGCTTGCCCTTCTCACTGATCTCGACATGGACAAGGTCAAAGCAGCGTTCCAGACCGAAGAGATGAATCGTCACCCTCGCCCTGATCCCTCTGCATCATCTGCGCTGTCCGCATCCACCTCTACCTGTCGTTGCAACCCCTCGTCGCCCTGCGCATTCTGTGACAAAGCTGCACACTGCCAATGCAAGTGCTACGCACTGCAACGCACCAAAGATAATCTCAAGTCGTCAAAGCGCTCTGGGAGGCGGCCCAACCAGGCCAATGCCACCGCTGCTACTCCAACAAGCTCATTGACGACATCGACAACAGATACTACCAATATGGCCGCTCAGGACGTGGTAGAACGCGCTGGAAATGCAAGTCTTTGTTCAATTGATCCATCTGATCCCCTCTCGCCGCTCCAACTCGATGCTGACGTCGATTGGAATGCAGACACGGGCGCCACTTCTCATATGACGCCTCATCGTCATTGGCTGCGTAACTATACTCCCAAACGCGTCCCCATCAAGCTCGCAGACAATACTGTCGTCTACTCAGCCGGTGTCGGGTCTGTGGTGTTCCATCCTAATCTGGAGGGAAAGAGGGGGAGAGCGGTAGAGTTCTCCAACGTCCTACATGTTCCACATCTGCGCAATAATCTCCTGGCTGTCCTGTACTTAACTCGTCGCTCATCCTTCGTTGTGAATATCAATGCAACCCACATGTCTTTTGCTCGCTCTGCTGGACCACCACTCTTCGTCGCCCCCATCAATGACCACAATGCTGCGTTCTTGGACGGTGTGACAGAGCCGATTACAGAGTTTGCGAACCCAGCAACCACTCTCCCACTCGACATGTCGCTCTGGCATCGCCGACTCGCCCATCACAACCTCACTGATGTGAAAGCGCTCATTGAGCGTAATCTGGTCACTGGCATGCAGCTTGATGTCGGAACTGCGCCAGACCCGATCTGTGAACCATGCCTTGCTGGCAAGATGCACGCAAATCCATTTCCAAGCAGCTCCTGGCGCGCTTCTCGCCCTCTGGAACTGGTCCACTCTGATGTTCACGAAGTTTCCTATCGCTCATTCTCTGGGTTCCACTATTGGGTGACATTCATTGACGACTACTCGAGACACCGCTTTGTCCTGCCCATTCGTGCCAAAACGGACGTTTTTGCCGCTTTCAAGCAATTTAAGGCGTTTGCAGAGAACCAGACAGAGCATTGTGCAAGATCAAGACGCTCCGAGATGACAAGGGAGGGGAATATATGAGCAATGCAATGCTTGAATTCACAAACTCATGTGGCATTGAGCACCAGCACACTGTTCGAGCGCGCCCCCAGCAAAACGGCGTCACAGAGCGGGCAAATCGCGTGCTATCTGAGCGCATCATGGCCATGTTGAAGGAATCTGGCCTTGCCATGGCATTCTGGGGTGAAGTGCTTGCAGCGCTCATTCATGTATGGAATCGCTGTCCCACAGCTGTCCTAGACAACACCACGCCCTATGAGCTGTGGAATGGACGCAAACCGGATGTTTCACACCTCTGAGTCTGGGGGTGCACTGCCTATGTGCATGTACAGAAGGACAAGCATCCTGCACTGCGCCCTCACTATGAGAAGTGCGTCTTCATCAGATACCCAGAAGGTTATAAGGGGTGGAAGTTTTACAATCCCACCACCAAGTGCACAGTCATCTCAGAATGCGCTGATTTCGACGAGCGTCCATCTGTTGCTGCAAGAACTCCCAATACTGTCCCAGCAGTTCCATACACCACACAAGATCTGCCTGGCGATGTTGACGAAGATGCTCCGCCTGCTGCTCCAGAGATGCTGCCTCCTCAGGGGGAGCTACTAGATGACGAGGACGCCGAGGAACCAGCACCTCTTCTGCCAGCACCACTTGCACCTACTACTCCGCCACCAGCACCTGCACGAGCACCCAGTCCTGTTGGTATTGGGGCTCGACTGCCCACCAGGAATCGTCAGCCGCCTCGCGAATGGTGGAAACTGAGTCCTGCCCAGTTGAGCGGTGATCCGGACGACTCTGATGACGAAGAAGCGCATATTGCGCAGTGCATGGCTGCTAGTTCGACTCACCCTAGGTCATTCGCAGATGCCCAGCGCAGGACTGACGCTTTGGAGTGGAAAAAGGCTGCTTTGGCCGAATTGGAGGCGCACAAGACCAATGGTACATGGATTCTGGTGCCTCGACCCAAGAACCGACCTGTTATTGGTTCCATATGGGTATTTACCCAGAAGTATCGCGCTGATGGCTCCTTCGACCGTTACAAGGGTCGTCTTGTCGCTCAGGGATTCTCCCAACGTCCAGGCTTTGAGTATCTCGAGGTCTTTGCACCCACTGTGCGCCTTCCAACCCTTCGCATCATCCTGGCTCTGGCCGCTCTCCATGACCTTCATCTGTGGTCAGTGGACGTCTCCAATGCCTATCTGAATGGCGATATGGACTGCGACGTCTATATGGAGCAACCAGAGGGTTTTGCTGAAGGCAATCCCAAGGATTTGGTCTGCTTGCTGAAGAAGTCGCTCTATGGCACCAAACAAGGCGGAAATCGCTGGAATCGCAAGATGCGCACTGCTCTTGAGTCTATGGGCTTTAAACAGACTTATTTGGACGCAGCTGCGTATATCTTCGTCCGTGGGGATGTTCGCATCATCCTGCCTGTCTTTGTCGACGACATGACCTTTGCATCGAAGTCTTTGCCAGCGATCAAGCAGGCAATCGAGGATCTGCACGGACACTTCAAACTGCGCGATCTTGGGCCTACCACAGAGCTGTTAGGCATCAAAATCGATCGCAACCGCTCCAATCGTTCTCTAACCATCTCCCAACCGCACTATTGCGCTGAGATGCTTGCTCGCTATGGTATGGCTGATTCCAAGCCGGTTTCGACGCCTATGACACCTGGTCTATGTCTGTCTCGTGAGCAGAGCCCCAGGACCGCTGAGGAGCGCGCATTCATGCAATCTGTCGACTATGGAGGCGCCATTGGCTCCCTTCAGTATCTCTCCTGCACCACTCGTCCTGACATCGCATACACAGTGGGCCAGCTCACCTCTTTTACTTCAAACCCAGGTGTAGCCCATTGGAACGCGATCAAGCATTTATTCCGGTACATAACCCAGCTGTTTTGGCATAAAGCGCACACAATCCAGGACGAAGGTGAGGATAGACATTGAGTGCCCCGTTAAGGTGACCAGCAATGCGCTGGAAGTCCCTCAAAGGACGCCTGGTGCCATGGAGTGCAAAGTCTCGAACAGCTGTGATGAGCTGGAGCTTAGACTCGTCTGACATGCGAACCCTCATGAGATTCGGGTCGACCTCAAAGCCAATGATGGGCAAGACATCTCCAAAGACCTGTTTTCGCTCCTCATGAGGCAGGCCAATGAAGTCCCAAAGCTGGAGAAGTCGGGTGAGATTGGAAGGGAGGTACTTGTGATACCGCTTGTAGAACAGCCGTTCACCCCTCTTTTGCGCAGAGAATGAGTCGTCGACATAGATATAGAGGAGTTGGATGAGATACTTCATGACAGCGATCCAGATAACAAGGGACATGAATGCATGCCATATGCGCTGAGATGCACGGCCTCCGAACACATTGCAGCGATCTACATAGCGCTTGAGATGAAAGGACACGACCTGCTTGATCTGCCAAAGCGGATGCATTGGCATGCGCCTGTAGGCCTCAGAAACGTCCGCCTTCCAGAGAATGAGGTCGAGATCAGGTTCCTGCTGCCTCAAATAGCGAAGAGCATTGCCCAGATCCTGGACATTGTCTAGGGTGACACCAGCGATGTCCTCGCGCGAAATCATGTTGTTGAGAGCGAACTGACCAGCACTGTGATCAGTAACCAGACGAAACTTGCTGCTCCCAGGCTTGGGAACAGCATGAATGGGCATGCTGTACATTCCTGGCAGCAGATCAGGCCCAAAGGGCTCTGAATAGCGTCCAAGCTGCACTTCCTTGTCAATCTGCTCTTGCAGGAAGATTGCCTCATCTGGAGTCTTTGGAGTGCGCTGGGAGTTGTCCCATGTGAGAGGCCATTCACCATAATGGGTATTGGCAAAGGGCCAGAACCCCTCGCGCAGTCCTCGACACACAGAATGGACAAAGGGCTGGTTGG
>JBBPQL010000126.1:0-53993 GCA_038092515.1 Boletus subparvulus | reverse complement strand
GTCGAAATAATCTATTCGAGGGGGTCCTACCCCCTCTACAGGTTAAGGTTTATTCGAGGGGAGTCGGGGATAATCCATTGGAAATACCCTTCATACAACGCTCGGCATTGCGGCACACCTTCCTAATGGATCAAGATTTAATCACAAATATTATAATCTTTTATTCTGGAGCCTGCGGGAAGTCATCCAGTACTTAGTAGGCCGGGAATGAAGACTAGGATTCGCTAAAATACGCCTCGTAGGGCCCATCCCCGGAGCTATCTCGAACAAAAAAAGTGCTCGTGAAAAATGTAGCAAACACAGCCGACGATCGAATGACGTGTCGCACAAACAATGGGTACTCCGGCGAGTCCCGGGGCCAGGTCCCGACCTCGAAAAACTACCACCGATCGACCGCACCTGCACCTGCACATACCTGTGATGGCAGGCACAGATGCGGCAGGCACCTTCCACAGCCAACCCCTTCATTCCACGCCTGCCACAAACGACCCCCTGTACACCCACCCCAGATTCCTCATCCTGCTCATCAAACTCGAGCGGTACGTACACCTCCAATCAGCGTCGGTGCACGCGCCCGCGTCGACAGTTCCGCATAGAGCGAGCTGCATGTCTGTGCCGTGCGTAGTCAATACAATGAAAAAGACAAGACGAGAAAGAGGAAACGAATCTCGACAATCCAGACTTTGGTTGATTCCCAACCTCGTGGACCACGGCTTCCACCTCCTTTCCTTGTCCAAAGAAGCCTATCCGAGCACCAACACAGGTGTTTTTTCTTTCCCTCCCACTGCTACCTCCACCCCTGATCCCAACACTCACCTCTCAACGCATGCGCACGTCATCAAAGTTGAAACATACAATAACAATAACTTGTCCGCCATTAGACCCAACGAGAAGCGCATTCCCAGCATGCGTGAACGTAAGATGGCTAATCAACTTATGCTTGGGGATAACGTGAGGAATACGACGAAGCGCGGCTGTTTTCGAGTGGTCTCAGTCTCTCAGATCGAGTACTTTGACGTAAGAGCCAGAAGCAGACGGTTCTGCACGAGCCAGGCGTTGCGCCCGTCTTCGGCGTCGCCAGCCATGGTCGCACCTCGGAGATGGGTATGGTTATGTCCGTGAGCTTGATCGTGATCGTGATTCCCGTTACTCGCTGCAGGCGTGCTTCGGGGAAAGAAGAGATTGCTCACCGCTCATCACGGAAGCTCGCTGGTCCCCCTGTGTGGAGAGAAGACGCCGCGTCGGGTCTTCGCACACGTATGGCGATGCACGCGTCACAACCAACATACCAGCACGCGATCTTGCGTACTTCGCTGGGGCGTCGTATGCCATCCCGCCTAACGATTTCGTGCCACTCAAGACGGTCTCTCCCACTTTGATCGCGGTATTTCCGAGGTCGGCTTGCGAGAAACCAAACGGGGCCGAGGCGTGGCTGCAGTGCGGTGGGAGAGGGGAAATAGTACGTAGCATGATTAATGATGGGCCGAGGATAGAATGTGAAGAATGGATGTGTTTACCGTGCTCTGGAGCGTGATTTGCGAATCACTCACCGATATGAAGAAATGCTTTTTGGGACTCACATTAACGGTAAAATGGTTACTTAAAGCAAGGGATAGTACGTTGCGGAATGGAAGCCTCTTGACCACTTCGTGGTCCCTGGAGCGTAATGAGCAGATAAGCAGATTGACCTCGTATCTTGGAGCTTTAGGGTGATCCGCGTGAACATGGGGATAAAGTAAGTCACATGACGCCAATCAGGGACCCCAGACTTAAGAGTTGGGTGCTGGGAGAGCACCAACCTGTAGAGCCGAGTGGTGAGCGCATGACCCAATCCAATCGCAGTATATCCCGATGAAGGTGGGATCGATAACGTCTGAGACGATACACCAACCGCTATGGCCCGTAAGCAGTGGGCCTGTGCGCAGGAGAAAAAAAAACGCACCCACCGTGACGCTGACGGCGAAAAACTACGCGTCGTTTAGCTGAATCATCGATACAAGGATACAACGTCGAAAACACGAGATAGGCACCTACAGCCATGTAAATGGCCACTAATTAGAAGTGCCGCTTCGAAAACAGCTTTCGGAGACGAACGGAGGAGATTGGGGGTCCTGAGATGATCGAACAAGTCAAGCACGGGTGATGAGTGTGCGTTTTGGGACACCGTGAGACGAACTGCTCCTACATCACAAAAATTGCAAAATTAAAATATCTCAATATACATTCTACAGTAGCACGGAAAGTCGATCAGTGGCATATCTTGTTGGACAAGGGGACGAGGGAAGAATATATCATACAAATGAGATCATCCTACACAACACATCACCCTAACGAGACGAGCGATGCAAAGACTCCGAGGAGGCACACCGAACGAACCCTGCCACCCCGGCATCAGCGAGTGTGGTGACGTTGGGTTACGAGGATCCGACGAAGACATCAATGTTCCGTGCATTATGGGTGACACGTCCTTCTCCCTGTCTGGGCTGTTGGCAAAGGGGGAGCTTACAACCGGGCTGGCCAATGGTCCATTCATGTTTGCGAACTGTGTCGCATCGACAAACTGCGGGAAATGTGTCAGAGGCTCTTGTGTGAATGGACTTTGAACTGTAGGCTCAGACCGGGTGACTGTGTGATGGGGGAAGTGAGGTTGCCGTTCGGCTCACGGTCCTTGATGCTGCTATGCAGGGGAAGTGGAGACGGAGTGTGTCGCGCCGTCAACACAAGTGGGAGAGACATCTTGAATGAAGGTGCAGCAACACTGGCACCATGCACATTCATCATAGGCTCTTCCCAAGTCCCGACTGAAGGACCAACTCATCATGAGCATTCATAAACCAGGTATGCATCATGATATGAGGACTGGACGGACCTTCTCTCCTGCAGCATAGCACCAGGGACACGAGCACCAAACACAGAAAACGACCTCGACCGCGGAAGAATAGCGCCGACCTGGGCGGCAAAGACGATGGCAGACCCACATCGATTCCTTGTGGACCACCCATGCTCACAATGGCCGTCGCAGACCGTTTCGGCAGCCGAAGTGAATACGGGTCCCCACTGCACCCGGACCACCCTCATTCTGAGGCATGCCATCACCCTCGCCTCAATGGTACAGGCGCAGAAACAGTCGCTGCTCTCGTCGGTGCCATATTCGTCAGGTAAGGCATCCCCTTTCCACTTCCCACTTTCGTTTGCAGTCTTGCTGGTGTCGTAAGCAGCGGGTGAAAACAGGATCGGTACGGACCGTACGGGGCCCATGTTCATGCTCAAATTGAGCTCGCATCATGCGAACAGCATCATCAATGGTCCCCCCGTCGGGCCCCGAGACGCCGCGATGGACACGCCACACAGTTGGTGGGGAATATGTATCTGTCAAATAAAATGTCGTGCCAGGCTGCTGGGGCGGAAAGGAGACATGGAGGGCAGTTAGATATGTATGCAGATAAACGTAAGTACCTCATGTTTGAACCCAGCACCACCCTCAGGCGTGGCAGCCCCTTCTGTGTTGAGACCAAGACCTTTTGATGTGGGATGGGGAGCAATGCGAACGTACAAGTATGCAAACTATAGCCTGTTAGTCCTTTTTGTAAACTTATTCACACGCCACCGTGACTGATTATCCTCAAAGTTTCAACGCTCTTTCCTCTTTACCCTCTACCACCATTGTCGTCGTTCTCCACATCACATCCTTCATGCTCCCAATGGGTTGGGCTGCCACTGACAAAGACATCCAGTACTGCTGACAAGTAAGTATTAGTCTTAGCCTAGTTAGTCTTACTCTCAAAACAGTTGTTTGCACGCATATAGTCACCTTTTGAGACATCACTGACCATGCCAGTGGTGCAGTCGTGCATAGCTTGGTCAGTGCACCTCACCCCTTTCACGATCTTGCTAAAGCTTGTACACTCCAGATTTGTTTTTTTTCTTTGTTGCTGCTCTCGGTCGCATTGCTCAAGCGTACCATCACTTGTTTGCTCAGTTGGAAGCCATGGTCACATCGCTCAAGTCATTCCTCATACTTCAAGTTTCACTTGTTTACTCAATCGGAAGTCGCTCTCAGTCTTGTCGAAGTCTTCAATTACTGTGTATCAGTGCATCCAATCCAAACCTGGTTCAGAGAGTATCAGTAGAAAGTGTGTATGATTAGATTGCCCTGTATGATTGTAGATGAGCAATATATTGCTTTGTCCGTGCCAATATCTCGATGATAAGAATATATCACTCTATTGGAGCTCGACGATCCTGATCAATACCGACGAGTCTATTGAACTTCAATGTCCTACACTTTCCCATGTATTGCCCTCATCTTCCAAGACCTCGCGGGGTCAGTGTCACACCATATATTGCCCAACAAATATGTACACAGTGATGTATGACATATGCAATTTTTGTGATGTATCATGGATAGACCTGCCCCATTCCTGTTCACATAGCAGCACGCAGGAAAACGTTGGCATTTGTTGTGGCAGGAGATGGGCCACTAAATTATCCCGGGACATGATAGGGGTAGAGAAACTTGCAAATGGAGCTTGTGGTCGGTATTTCCCGAGAGACGTTACAGTCCAAAGCCACCACAATTGAACAAAACCTAAGTAAATTTTCAAATTCTATGCCAACGCTGCAGCGCGTGCTGATATTTCATTCTCAGATTTGTACAGTTCTGATAGAAGTACCATCTAGGGACCAATCTGAAGCGGGTCATAGCATAATAGGTGACAGACAAAGTCTCAATGACACCCCGCTGTCCGACCAGCTTCAAGCCCAATCCAATCGCTATCGTGGTGTAGCGAGAACGACTGCAAGCGAATCTGACGAACTACCAGCCAGGTGTTCTAAGATGGCCACGTACGGGACTCTGGGACAGAGGTGCCCAAAACGGACGGCGAGAAGCACCCTCTCACATTGGCAATGAACTCGTGCCATCCCTGAGACGATTATCGATAGTAACCATCGATAAACGCCCGTCTAACACCCTGCGCTCTCCCCTCCACATGCGGTCTACCCTCTGACACCTGTTCGCCCTCACTCTAAGTTGTCGATATGGATACCGAGTCCACAATCGAGGACAGTCAGTCGCTATTTTTCTGCGTTCGTTCGAGATTACTCGCTGATGTTCCTTGCAGGCGGGGTTCTGAGAAGTCCTCTTCGGCGTTTGGAGCATGATGTACATTGACTCATTGATTTGTCTTGACTGTACAGGTATACACCCGTCCGGACTGCTACCAGCGACTGTTCGTCCACCCTACTCGAGACTTGGATAAATGTTGAGCAGGGACTGCACGGACGACCACGACTACGACTATGAACACCCTCCTCCCTTGACTGTCCGTCAACGCGCGATCGGCGGCAGTGACTCCATACGCCCACAATGTGGATTGTAAGACATTCATCTTTATTCGCTAAAGTATGCCTCACACACCAACTAAGCTATCCCAAACAAAGGATTCCTTCTCATGAAAACATACACGCCCTCCATTACACTATTTCCATGACACGTGAGAATGATCAAAGGTGGTCGAAGAGTCGATGCATAGCCAATTTAGGTCCGAGTCCCGAACCTCGAGGCTACCATTGACTGACTGCACTTGCACCTGCACCCATACCCGTGGTGGCAGGCAAAGATGCAGGTACCTGATCCTCGTCCATAATCCCCAGCACATCTTCAAACCTCTCCACCTCGTCCACCGCCAACTTATCCTCTTCACTGCACACACGCCACAAATCTTCTCCATCCCCCTCTCCCTCGCTCTTACCTTCCGATACACCCTCCCCAAAGTCCTCATCCTGCTCATCGAACTCGAGCGGTACCCGCTCCTCGCCGTCCATACGTACACCCCCCATTGCACGCTCATGCCCACTCTTCACCCGATCCATCTCCCTCCGAATCATTTCCCCAACACCTTCCATCACCTTGATCGGAATCCCCCCACCCATGCTAATACCAGAAAACGTCGCACGCGTCCCCGGTCCACCCCAAGACGCCCTCGTTCTCGTCCTCACTGACTGCTGCGCAGCCCCGTTCGGCAACATCGGGATCGTCACACGGCCCCCTCGCGCACTGCGATCGTATGCTAGCTCGGCGCTCATCGCGCTCGCGAGGGGTTCGTCAAACGACGACGGGCCGTTTGCGTGCGTACGAAGCTGCCCACGAGAGTGGGAGTGGGATCGGGCGTGCGGGAGGTCGGACGGAAAGGCCAAATCCTCAACGAAATGCGCCCCGCTGGACCCAGCAAAGGCGCTCGCTTCGACTTCTTTTCGCACGTCGATCTTGGCGCCCGAGATGGCTAATCGGTGTCGTCGAATGAGCGCGTGATAGTCTTCGCCGAGGGTATAGAACAAGAACTGGTGCGAAAGGTAGATCGAACGGGGAACGAGTCCAGGTGAACGCGCGCACGTCGACAATTCCGCCTGTGCGAGCGAGCTGTGTCGAGGTCGATCCACATCAGCACGTAAACACGATACAAGACAAGAAGGAAGAAACGAACTTGGACGATCCAGGCTTCGGTTGGTCCCCAACTTCATCTACCACATGCTTCACTTCCCCCCAATCATGCCGTCGTTTCAACTGCCACGTCGCTACCGTACTTTCCTTGCCCACCAACTCGGTCGCCGCCTCGAGCATCTGCTGCGTCAAGCCAGACCGCTTCATCGCCGTATCCCTAATCGGTGGCGACGCGCTCAGTCGTCCCGCACCACCGATACCTGGCAACGAGATGCTCGTCGCGAGCGATGCGATGGGTAACGAGAACGGAATCCCGGATTCACGAGGTCGTTGCTCGAGCGAGATGCGTCGCAAGGACAAGACGCCCCCGGATGCATCGAACACGAGGACGTCCTTGAAGTTGTGCTGGCGATGAGAGGAATGAGATGAAGGGGGATCTGAACGGCCCGACGACGTGCTTGGCGATGACGCCATCTGTGGCGGCAAGAGGCTCGTGGGCAAGATTATCTCGCTACCCCGGACGAACATGAACGAGAGATCAGAACGAAAACCATCGGCGCCTGTCGCGCGCGTCGACCGTAACCGCACAATGGGCGTCAATTCCACAGAGAGTGGCTGCTGGGCAACACACACACAAGACGTCAGTCTCAACCTCGAAGGAGAGAAAGTAAGTCAAGACGCTCACGGGCTTGTCGACGTTCCATATCTTGGTGTCCATGTGACTCCTGAGATCGGGCTGTCCCCCATACGGATTGATCGCAAAGACGTGTACCGTGCCCTTGTGAGTCCCAATCGCAACCCATCGTCCGTCTTGAGAAACCTCCATGTCTTGGATGACGGCGGACGTGCGGCCACGACGAAGACTGTACACGTGCCACGGCGCATCCTCCTCCGGACTCGGCGGGGGTGGTGCCCGATTTTGAAGGGGAACCGACCCACGGCCAGCGCCCGCGCTAGCGTTCCTTCTTTCCTTCCCATTCCCACCATCACTCACGTTACCTTCCACCCCACCACCCATCCCTCTCAATACGTGTGCACGTTGTCGAAGCTGAAAGACACGCACGACCTGCCCGTCCTTGGGCCCAACGAGAAGCGCATTCCCGTCATGCATAAACGTGAGATGGCTAATCGGCTGACGCTTGGCGGCGACGAACTCGGTGATGACCTGGGGATGCGACGAAGCACGGCTGTTCATGAGCGGCCCCAGATCGAGTACTTTAACGTAGGAGCCAGAGGGAGACGTATTCTGGGAGAGCAAAGCATCACGCCCGACTTCGACGTCGCACGAGGGCGTAGCGTCCCCAGTTGTCACACCTCGGAGATGGGCGTGGCCAGGTCCGTGATCTTGATCGTGATCGTGGTTCCCACTGCTCGCTGCAGGCGCGCTTCGGGAAAAGAAGAGATTGTTCACCCCCCTCATCACGGAAGCCTGCTGGCCCCCCTGTGTGGAGACAAGACGCCGCGTCGGGTCTTCGTATACGCGTGGCGATGCAGGCGATGCAGGCAATGCAGGCAATGCAGGCGTCGCAGCCGACATACCAGAACGCGACCTTGCGTACTCGGCCGCGGCATTGTACGCCAACCCGCCCAGCGATTTCATGCCACTCAAGACAGTCCCTCCCACTTTGATCGCGGCATTTCCGAGGTCGGCCTGCGAGATACCAAATGGGGATGAAGAAGCTCGGACATGTGTACGTGGCTCCAGTGCGGTGGAACCATGTGGTGAATCAGGACGGGGTGGTTGGGCAGCGAACGCGAGGAGACGGTGAGAGAGGGAGTAGATGGGAGTAGGGTCGTCTGGAGTCGAGACTTCGTCCGAATCATGCGTGTCTATGCCTGATAGTGATACAGTGTCGTTGGTATTTGGTTTATGTGTTGATGTACGACTGTAAGCAAATATGGAAGTGGAAGAAATAGTATGTAGTATGGTTAACGATGCCGAAGAGAGAATGTGAAGAGTAGGTGGGTTTATTGTGCTCTGGAACGCGATTTGTGAATGATTCACCGAAATGAAGAAATGCTTCTTGGGACTCACAATAACGGTAAAAAGGTTACTTGAAGCAAAAGATGATACATCGTGGAACGGCAACCTCTTGACCACTTCGTGGGAGCGTAACGAATAAATAAGCATTATAGATTGACCTCGTATCTTGGAGCTATAAAGTGATCCGCGTTGAACAGGGGGATATAGATAATTAAAGTAACTCACATCACGCCAATCAGGGGCCGCAGACTTGAGAGTTGGCCATCGTCTGCGACGGGTGCTGGGAGAGTACCAGCAAAGGTAACATGCCCCCATGAAGGAGCAGAAAGGTTCAACACCTCCGATACGGTAGCCAAATTGGTGCAATCCCACATCTGGAACCCAGAAGAGTAGCCGAGGAAAAGAACACGCCTGTAATGCCAAGTGGTCAGCACGCGCACGTTCATGGCCAGCCGGTCTGCCAGCACAAAATAGAAATAAAATCCTTACCTAGGTTTCGAACTCAGTTGAGGTAGGTGGTCCCAACGAGACCACAAAACGCTATCTCCTTCAGCAACGGTAGGGTACGCTGTCAAAAGATGATTCCCGCGAATAAGATCCCCGTCCTCTGAACCAGAAATGGTCGTTTGCACTTCCGGTGAGCCGACCACTGAATCTCTTTCTCTCGAGAAAGGCTGACTCGACGATTGGCGCGCTCGGCGCCTATCCAACGGGGGAGTGCCAGGCAAGGACTCTCGTTCCGAGGAATGAGGGGGTGAGTGTCCAATATTGACACCCATGAAGTTCCCAAAGGAAACGGGCATCGAGACTCGGGGTGCAGGAGGCGCAGCAGTGGGGACAGGGATGGACGTCGGAACATAGTTGCGAACCGTACGCGAGAAGTTCTCAAGCATCGTGGGTTGCCTAGAAAGGATGAATTCAGTAAATTGACCAATGGCTGGTTGGAGATAGTGATGTTGAAAGGGGGAAAGAGAAGACAGGATGTGTCTGTCAGGCACGTGTTGCGATGAGACTTGTACAAATAGAGCGCAAATCAAGAAGCGGGCACCTGGGACAAAGAAAGAGGGTGACAACGTGGAGGGAATCAAATAGGACAACGTGGTTCACGGACCACTATCGAAAACCGAGTCTTGGGTAGAGAGAAGATCACTCACCGGGCTAGGACCGGTGATCTAGTATGACCATGGAACACGGGAGACAACGGAGATAAGGCACTGGAAGCCGGACGAGGGCTGGGAGAGACGACTGAGGTTGGGGTAACGGAGAGGAGACGACCTTCGTGTTTGGTTGGAAGGTCGTCGTCGTCGTCGTCGTCTATGGCCTCGTGTTGGATATGACTCAGAGGCTGCGTGTTCGGAGGCGCGTCGGGTGGTCCGTGGAAGTAAGCAGGGCCGGGGTGCTCTGCAATCCAGGAAGGAGAATTATCGAGCTGTAACAAAGGGCGGTAGTGGGAAGGGGAATCTGGAGTGGCTTGACGGTGAACATTGGTGTCCTTGCTCGATGGCATTAATGGGATCAGGTTCGAACTAGAGTACTACAGAATCCTTGTCCTTTGTAGATAAGGGAGAGGAAAAGAAAGGTGGTCTTGTAAGTGAATGCAAGAGCACCTGGAGAGGTCAGTGTCGTTGCTGTATGGGTTCAAGAAACAGGAGCGCCCGATTGGGTCATACTTAAACCGAGTCACCTTCCTCCAAGGCACTACTGTCCTTTTATGGTAATTACTTTTGGGGTTACCATCACGCCATTTTGCGAGACAGGGTCATCTAACTAGTAGTACAACATGTCTTGGACACAGCAACCATGTCCATTCAACGACAAACAATCCAGCGGGTCCTTAGCGACCCAGATCGTTGTCAAGATGTCGTCGCACACCATCTCATTTTCTGCGAGGGTGCCCTAACCATGCCCATAGACGAACGCATCCTGGAATGCGACTGCTCCCGCCGTTTTCTGGCCTACTGCTGTCCGTGCACCGAAAGACGGCATGCAGAAGACGCGCGCAGTCCCTACTTTTCGACGGACCCCGATTTTTACAAGCCGTGTCATCACTACAAAATCGCGTTCGTGGATGGCGCGTGTCTTGGTAATGGCAAGGATAGTGCCACTGCTGGCATCGGTGTCGCCATTGGTGCGAAATTTTTGACCATGCAGTGGGCCACCCCAATCGATGACCTCATCGATCCTACGCCCATTTGTACCTCCGAGCGTGCAGAGCTTCTTGCCGCCATCAACGGCATACGTAAACTGGGCGAGTATGAAGGTCCTCCAGTGAGCAAATCCCGCGAGGGACGAGCTAAATACGCGTCCAGATTGCAACAAAAAGATGCTTGGGTCATTGTATCGGACTCCGAGTATGTCGTGTCTGGCATGACCGAATGGGTTCCTGCCTGGAAGGTGAGCCACTTTCCCCGTTCACGCCCAGTATCCCCGTCTGATTCATCTGAAAAGATCAACGGATGGCGCAACTCGTCCAAGAGGAAACCTAAGAATCTCGACCTTTTCCAAATCCTTGACGCGACCGTTGACCAATACGAACGTGAATATGATGTTCAGATCGCTTTTTGGCGTATGGATCGCGAATACAATACGATCGCGGACGGATTGGCTGGAATTGCAGCGAGAGGCAGACACTCGAGGAAAGCCTGCAGGCGTATGTGGACACAGTTAGCTTCTCTCCCACAAACCATGACATTTCCCTTGCAGTGAGATTGCTTCCAAGCACGCTTCGCCTGAGCGATGTGTCGTTCTCGACGGTCTTCGTCGCTATTATAAAACAACCTCCGTTCTCTGATTGTAGATGTTATTCATCCGGGTCGAAATTTGCCACACAGTTATTGTCATCTAGAGTCGCATCGAATTGCATTCTACAGGTTACTTTCAAAGTCCTGGACTATGATATGTTGAATTACACTTTCATATGAATGCGTGCTTCATGCGGGTCAGCGCGGCAGCATCAAGAAGTAGTGAGTTGTGTTCCGGTGTGCAAATATGTCTTTGCTGTCAGGTCTCGGATGTCCCCTCATGGCGCTTTTGCAGTCGAACATTGATAAGATAACCGGATCACACTCGGAGCTTGCTCGGAACCGACCATGTCCTCCTTCCTTGGTCGAGCACCAGCTCGTCTTCCTCAATATTGCGTCGCAGACTAGTATCCTAGTTCCCACCGCACGATGTCGCCGACACCTTTCACCCAGACTAGGTGCTCGAAGATTCCTGCATTGACTTTATTTTCCAATGAACGACCCCCGCCGTTACTCCAGGCGCCTCGTACAAGATTGATCCGAGGAATGGTCGTCACTGTCACCGTGATCTTTGATCCATGCATTTTTGCTGCACAAGTCCAACATTATAACTGGTTCGTAGAGCACGGATACGTCTACCCGGTGCCACACTGTATGTCGTTTACATAGCTTTGGGGACGCGAAGTGGTGATAAGTACATCAGAGTCGCTCGGGGCCCGGCCCTTCACTGGCACCACTGCCGTGCAATCCCACCCGTCGGAGTTCAAGTCGGCGGGTACTAGTAGAACACGTCGCCAATTTCAATGGGGGCCGTTACGCGTTAGACCGCGTCCCAGCTCTTGACCCTGAACCCGAACGATCTCCCTCATGCTCGCCCTCCGTCGTGCCCTCAACAACGCAGGACGTTGCCAAGACGTCGTCAGTCACCGTCTCATCTTTTGCGAAACCGCCGAGAACATGCCAACAGAAGACCTCCTCCTCGATTGTTGGTGCTGCAACCGCTTCCTAGCCTATTGTTGCGCTTGCACTGAGAGGCGGCGTCAGGCAGAAGACACGCGCCGTCAGTACTATCGCTCCCCTTCCGCAGATGACGATGAAGACCCTCCCAAACCGTGCCATTACTACAAGGTCGCGTTCGTTGATGGTGCGTGTTTGGGAAACAGTCGTGATGGGGCGATGGCTGGTATTGGGATCGCGATCGGTGAGAACCCGATGACAATGCATTGGGCCATCCCCGTCGACGACGACATCGACCCTTCGTTCGTCCGCACCTCTCAGCGTGCGGAGCTCCTTGCTGCGATTCATGGTATTCGCAAGCTCGCAGATTACGAAGACCATGTTGGGGGCAAGCCTGGCAAGGTCAGAGAGGTGCACCAGGAGTCGGATAAGATCGCTTGGGTCATCACGTCCGATTCAGAGTATGTCGTATTGGGTATGACCGAGTGGGCTCCTGGTTGGAAAGTAAGTCACGCTTGCGGTTCACGTCCACCATTCCCGTCTGATCTATCTGAACAGAGAAACGGATGGCGCAACTCATCGGGAAGGAGACCTAGGAATATCGATCTCTTCCAGAGACTCGACGCGACTGTCGAGCACTATGAACATGAATATGGTGTTCAGATCGCTTTCTGGCGTATCCCCCGCATTCACAACGAACTTGCTGATGAGCTTGCTGGCTTTGCTGCGAAAGGTCATATGATCGAACCCGTTCAGTTCCAGTACGTGTATCTGACATAGTAATTCTCTCCAATGGTTGACGTTTGTATCCAGACTAATGTATTTGCTGCAATCCGATGAAGAAATGGCGAGTGACTAGTGTCATTCTTGAGTCTTGACGATGGACTATATTGCACCTAGCCTCTAGATAATTACTTTACCAAGACAGACGTGCTTATTCCGGTCACTTCGAGTAGATCATTTTGGGACGCAGTGATTGGTCAAATCCTCGGTAACAATACCTTTTGTTCGGCAAGCCACAGGTGTGTCCGTGACACCTGGCCGTCACCGAGAGCTACAACTTGAAGGCGAACTCGTGACTGCCCGCTCCTCGTCCACCTGATCTGGTCCTGTTAGGTTGGTGAATGAGTAGCTCAACGTCGACCGACGGTCAGTGTACCGTAACGCTACCCAAATTCTGGTCCGATGCTCTCACCGAATTTACCGCCAACCAAATTCCAATCCACCTCATCGATCTCCACACCCTCCACTTGGTGTCCAGGTACGACGTCGTCCGGTACTACCGTCCCATTCTCGCCGCCCATCTCCAAAAACACCCTTCGCGCCAAAATGCGTCGCAGCGCGACGTCACGCGCACCATCTTCAAGCTCGTCAAATACGCTATATTTTCGCATAGATGGCTTGTAGAGGGAGAGCCTACGTTCCAGGATATCCCCATGGTCAGCACATTCGCCGACGCGCTGATCCAGGATGACGAGGTATGTCCCTTGCCCCCTCGCGTCGCACGCGCATGCCACACCGCTTATGTCACCCAATCTGAACTCTTCACCAGGCCTCACTCGCACAAACCCTTGCCATCCACGTCCCCGACGTCCCCACCCGCATCGGCCTGCACAAACTCCTCCTCTTCTGCTCCAAAGCACGCTCGTACCACTGCCGCTTTGCCTGGTCTGACACATGCTGTATCCACAAAGACAGCAGCGCCGAACTCGATGAATCCATCCGCGCCATGTTCCGATGGTACCACAACTCCTACGTCTGCATCGTCCACCTTTCTTCGTCCCTCGTCCTGGACGACATCCCCACCGACGAATGGTTCACACGGGGATGGACCCTCCAAGAGTTGCTCGCGCCGGAAAACATGAAATTTTATAATCGCGAGTGGAAGGCATTTACGGAGGCGAAGAACGACAAGGATAGGCGGAATGATTATGTGCCAGAGGGAGAAAGGAACCCTGTCTGGCGGGCGATTCTGGCAGTGACACGTATCCCCTCGGGCCGGCTCAGCTACTTTAGCCCCGGCGCCTTTGACGTGGCCCAGCGCCTGTCCTGGGCCGCCGGCCGACGCACGACGCGCATCGAAGACATGGCGTACGCGCTGGTGGGGATCTTTGGGATCCACATGCCGGTGCAATATGGGGAGGGTAGGTTTGCGTTTCAGAGGTTGATAGAGGCGTTGTTGCAGCGCGTTCAGGGGTATGGGATATTTGTCTGGACTGGGCCTCCGTCGCAGTACAGTTCTGCGCTCCCGGAATCGATAGAGGGATATTTGGCTGCGAGGGAAGCTGACGATTCAGTTTCGGTTCCCAATAATTTTGGGGATCCGGCTATGATGCTCACTCACAAGGGATTGCAAGTGGAAGTGCTGCTCGTGCTGATACAGTGCAGAGAGGCAGGCGATGATCGCAGCGAGAGGGAGACAAGTTCAAGTCAGGACGCTGAAGAAAGCTCAGATTGGGAGACGGCCCCGGAGGAGCATCATGACCAGGACGAGCAAAGCAGTGAAAGCGACAACGGTGACTCCGTCGTTGAACCACAGGACACACGTTCACCCTCCGACTCAGAAACCGATGAACTCGACATCCGATTCCTGGACAACGACGAGGGGTACCAGCCCATCGACCAAGGTCGATTCTCCTGGTTTCATTTCACAGACGCGGACGGTATATTCAAACCCCTCAGCGTTCGTGGTCGTGGTCCCATCGTGTTTAGTAATTACCCTTTCCCGTTCCCGGACATGCCGCCTCGACAATACGCCTTTGCGATCCTCGACTACCACCGCGATTGGGAACGCGGGCTGGGATGCGTATACGTGCCATATCCTCAGAAATCAAGGTACCTTGCATTTGTGTTGTATAGAGACGATTCAGGGGAAGTGTGGCAGAAGTTGCGGACTGATGCGTTGGTCTATGTGGAGGTGGAGGCGGAGATGGTGCATGAGGGGCAGACAGTCAGTATATGTTTGTGAGTTGTCTGTATCAGTGTGGGATACTTGCGCATGCCAGTGTGGTGTCACGTCTGCGTGCCATGCTCTGCTCTACATTCACCCTTGACTGCAGGCGCTAGATTGAGATCCATGCCTATGTACTAAACTCCAAAAAATATAATATCCATGCAGACCATCATGATATGTTACAAATGTATGCAAGATACAACTGAAAAGCAACAGAAGACAACACATCAACACATCTCGGACCAGAGCAGCGGCGCCAACCCCTACCGTCATCGCCGCCAGCTCTTCATTGATTCCATCAAGACACCGAGAGATACACCGGCTCATACGGCCTCTCCACCCGTATGTCTACATCCACCCCGCCCTCGCGTGCACACCTCAACACCCGCTCTCTAAACGCGTCGAAACACACCTTGCGCCACGGCTGCCGTCCCTGACAGTCACTGTACAAAAAGTCGTAAAAGACGAGTTCGAACACTGCGAGGGGGCGGACACCGGCTTGTGTTGCGCGGTCGCCCGTCCGGGACTCGATGAAGTTAGCTAGCGGGTCGAGGTGGGTTTCGTGAGCGCAGCTGAGGCGGAGTTGGGTCAGGGAGGGGAAAGAGGGAGAGCGGGGACCTGGGATGGAAATCGGACTCGGACTTGAACTGGGACTGGGACTCGGTGCCGGCGTAGACCCAGAGCCAGAAACGATATGCGCAAGCACATCTGAAATAGGATACGCCCTTGGACAAGGCTCAAACGTAAACGTGGACAACGTGGGCGAGGTACTCGGGGACGTGAGCAGACGCGCGAGCTCCAAGGGCGACATGTCGACGTCCCGGATGTGAAGCGCGTGGAGGTGGCATCCAGAGCGATCAAGGAGGGCAGAAAAGTGGTGAGCATGCCACCAGTGGGTTTGTGTATGCATCGGCAGTAGAGGTGGGTGTACGTCCGGGTGCGGTCGAGCGCTATCCCAGCTGCTGACAACGGCACTATCGATGTACAGCGTCGAGAGCTGCGGAAGTCGCAGTGCATCGACCAGTGTACATGCATGCGCGCTCCGACTCAGCCGTCGTACGCGCAGCGTATGCAACCTCGGCAACTCAATCATCGGGAGTACTGTCTGCCCCTGCGCCAGCTGCTGCAAATTCTGCCCCAGTGCGGTGCTCAACCCGATCGAGAGCTCCATGAGGTTCCGACATAGCGCCAACGTCGAAAAATGACGCGGGAGAGTGGTACTCTCGCCTCCTGCTTCGTGCAAGTCGTACGAGAAGGCCACCGATGTGAGACGTGCCCAGTCGACAAGGATGTCTTCCCGGATGACGTGGTCTGGTCCTGTATACGCTAGCGAGGTGAGTCGAGTCGCCTGGGCGAGATCGAAGTGGAGCGAGAGCAGACTACGACGCCAGCCCATGTGATCGACATGCACGGAAAACGAACCGAGGGAGGTAAAGGCGCACGAGGAGAGCAAATCTAGATAGAGAAAATAATCTGAGGAGAACTTGAGGTGGATGGCCTTCCACCGCGGTGCATGCATACGGATGCAGGAAAGCAACCAGATGACGACATCTTCGGTGTCTTTTTGAAAGATGCGGTTGTCGGTGAAGGCGATGGAGAGCGGAGCAGGGTGGGATCGGTGAAGCCATGTATCGACGGCGGTGGCGACTTTGATACCGTCGCGCGATCGATCGATGTTGGTTTCGAGGAATCTTAGGGAGAGAGAGGTCCAGAGTCGAGGAGTGCTCTGGGCAACGGCGCGCCAGTAACTGCAGACGCGGCTGAGAAGGAGCGGGGGTTCCGAGAGCACCGCGCGAGAGGGCGCCAGCTCGTCGAGACAGTCTTCAAAGATGATACCGAGTATCTCGGGCGGCATGCGATGTACTACTGTACACCTTTGCGCCTTCGTAACGTGTACTACCTCTCTTGCAGTAGGTCGTGGTGCGCGACGGGTATCGTTACCACGGTACTCCGGTGAACGCAGTAGATGTGCCAGTTGAGATCGTGTGCCCTGGTGACCGTAATCAAAGTCGCTTGCATGAGCACTTTGCCTCAGCGGTGGGAAACGCTGGAAGAACCGACGGGACTCAGCACAGACACCAAACCGACTCCGCTACTAGAAGCAGAGAGACTCACCGGAGCGCGATCTCGTGCAACACCGTGACCTTGCTGGCCCGGCGCGTTCACCGCTGCCAATGAGTGGGACTCGGAAGTCAACATGATCGCTCAACCTAGTGGGGCACGAGATTCTGAAGTTGAACGCAGCGCCACGGTCCAGCGCCGGCTTTAATTACCGCCTGGCGTGTGTTTCCCCGCTCGAGGTTTCGCAGGGCCTTTTATCTGCCATTAAGATGGGATGCCTACTTACCGGCATCAACTTCTCCCCCCCGAGTCGGCTAGGCTTTTCGGCCGAGCTGCCAACTCACTCCCAGTACCTGGCATCCATTCAATAATCTCGATTTTTTTCCCCACACACCTTGACGTCTGCCCCATTAGTACAACCCGACGGTAACTCTCTCGATCCTCACAGTCGTGTCAATAAAGTCGACCATGTGGGTAGGTACCAGTATGTAGGTACCCCCAAAACAAACTGGCACCTCCAGGCACCTCCCTCCACTCCACGCGCTTTTGGCCGACATTTCATGCCAGGCTACCGACTCGGAATAAGCAGCCCGTTTCAGGTCCCAGTGACAGCTATGTACCACCAACAGACTCGGATGCCTTCTCATGCGTTCAAGTTCGGCCCTTCCGGGCCCCCGGTATAATTCGTATGAGTGTCGGACGGATTAATGCTGCCGAGTTTCATCAAGCCAAGCCCTTCCCCCTACCCCCTTCTGACGAAATCGCGGAACATTTTGAGATCTATACAAGATTGGCACTGACACTGTACAGCCTACGGGACTTGAATAGGTAGCTAGGAAGAGGTTGCGGACCCTACCGAACGTTCGTTGATGTACTCGGTAAGGTAAGGCGAATGTACGACCACCGACGCCTCCAACCTGTACCAATCCTCATCTTCTTGCCCGTTCTCGTTCCTGTTCTCGGACACCCACCGTGCCAAGTCCTCCCGGAAACTTACAATTCTCCCCAGCCGAGCTCCCGGAATACGGACCCGATCCACGTCTGTATCATGCCACAAATCAAAAAAGACCACCTGGACACGTCGGAGTGCGGCTACCCCCGCAGCACGGGGACGGGCACCTACACGGGAACGAAACATCGCCGTCATCAAGTCCAGATGCCCCTCCACCGAGCTCGCCAACGTGATCTCGCGTAATTGCGGTACAAGCGGACCAGAATGTGAGACGCTTCTCTGTCTATGCCCCCGAGTCTGAGTTTGACCGCCCGTCGGAGTGTGTGAGACGTCCATCTTGCGGATGACATCACTTATATTCTGTGATCGCGGACAAGGGATGAAACGGAGTGACGTGAGCGCGGGTGAGACAGCGAGACAGCGCACGAGCTCGTCATTTGGGAAATCGACGTCTTGGATGGAGAGATGGAGGAGGGTACACTCGGAGCGGGTCAAGAGGTCCGAAAAGTTCCGGTCGTGCCAGTGTTCGTTCACAATGACAATGGTGGATGCGTCGATTTCAAGTGTTTGGAGTTGGGGTAGGATGAGAAGGTCAATCGCGCCCCTTGCGTGAGCGCCGGGGGAGAGTCTACGGACGCGGAGCGTTTGAAGACAGGGCAAAGTGATGGTTTGGCCAGCATTTAGACCCCATGGTCGATCGATTCCCAGGGAGCAAATGGATATGTTTTGACACTGGGCGAGATGCCAGAATTGCCGAGATAACGTAAAGCTCCTCCCACAATGTGGGGCAAATTCAAACGATACCTCCGCAAGGCTTTCCCAATGGAGGTGAATACTATCGCTCAGCGGAGGCCTTGGTCCGCTATAAGTAAACGACTTGAGGTTCGTGGCGGACTCCAAGTTCAGGGGGAGCTCGGTGGTGCGATGTGTAATCACAACGTCGCCGCTAATGTAGATATGTTCCAGGGAGGACAAGTCGCAGGACGTAAACGTGAAGAGGTGGGGGAAATAGCCACACGACAGCTGAAGTGAGATACGCTTCCAACGCCGCGCATGCATCCGAAGCCGGTCGACAAGTAAAGAAATGAGATCTTCCGTTGCGGGATGGTAGATGCGATGATCGGTGAAGGTGAGTGAGATCGGCAGTGCGCCCGATCGTTTCAAGTGTAGGTCGAACACGGGTTTGACCCTCGGCACGTCTTCCTCGCGACTTTGCGATTCTGGAATATAAAAGTGGATGGACGTCCAAAGGTGAGGGTCTGATTCCGCGACCGCTCTCCAAAGCTTGCAGACTTGTGCAAGGCAAAACGGTCCTTGCCAGTGCGCATACGTCAACTCCCTGAAGCGAGATACGTAAAGCTCAAAGATGTAAGCTAATATTTCGGGAGGGAGGCATGTCACGGGGGAGCGGCGTCGGAGAAGTTCTTGGAGCCGATCGTCGGCTTCGACCGCGACGTGCGGAACATTTTGTCCTGCAGGACGACGTGCCACATGTTCGAGCTGCTCTCTCGGTAGCGCTGCACCGACGGTTTGATCGGGCCGAGTTTCGGTAGGGACGATCGTCCTGTCATCCAACAATTGGCTGCTCTCAGGCTGTCAAGCCAATGTGAGTGCACGATGTCGTGAACAGAGCTGAGGAGACCTACGGGTACTCTCATACCGATGGGCGCGAGGTTAATGTTAGAAGGTGAATGGGGCATGACAGCGATCAACGGCCGAATGTCGGCGCGTCGATTCGAGAAGGGTGGACGCTGAGTTCCTGGGGAATGTTTAATAGGGTAAATCCTCATCGAAAGACAATCAAGACGAGAGCGCCAATGCGCAGCATTCAATTGAGAGGCCGCAGGGCTTGCCCTAACACAGCACAATGAAATTAATCAATTTACCATGCTTTCATTCCCGTCAAATGTCAAAGTTGGCTGGTGTACAAAAGTGCAAACAATCTTCCTAACATTACACCAAGGGAAACTCGCAGTCCATCACCAATCTGCAAACCCGGCCAACTTTCCATCCCAACTCCACCATATCAACTCATCCTCTTCAGCCGAATTTTCTTCGGAACCCTCGATCTGTGTGCTGCTTCCTCGAGATTTGATCCATACACCTTGCGCCTTGCTCGCCTTCGTTCGTTTTTTCGCGGTAATATCACAGGAAGTGGGTGCCTGCCCTGACTCCACAAGGAAATCTGCAAGGTAACTGTCCAAAGAAGTACATAGGTTCTGGCGCGGTATCCAGGAAGGGTGATCAAAACGCCGCGGCGCCCTGAGTAGGACGTGTATTTGCGTCGGAGCTAACAGGCAGTTAGAAAGAATCACGATGATGCGGGTATGGCCTTGGCATACCCATCTCAGCAGCTAATCCTTGACCATCGTCTTCTGCGCATGCACTCGCAAGCGTACGCGATAGCAAGCGCTCTGCAGCTCGTACCGTTTCCGGATCCTCGGTCCGTGATAAGGGTGAATTTTCAGGCACATTCAATGGTGACGTCGATGGAGAAGAGTCAGAGTCAGACGAAAGTGCAGGAGATGGACTTCTGGATGGCGGTTCACAATCGGACCCGGAGGCATCCTCTTCTTCTTCCTCGCTGCTGCCTCCGCTTTCCTCACCTCCACTTTCTTCGTCTTCGTCGTCCGTGTCCCTTGCACTCTCCAAAGGATCATCATTTTCTTCGCCCGGCACATCGTGTGTTCGTGTGGCTTCATTGGAAATGTTGTCTTCCCGTAATCCCCACACTTTTGTTTCCAGTCCGTCGATGCCCACAATCACGCGTGATTTGGCTGTCCCTACAGTGGGACCGAGCGCAACACCAAAGAAGGCTCTGGCTACTCCATGTTTCTGCTGATGCAGTAGGGCCGCTTCCTTCCCCACTTCCCCTTTCTCAGGGGTACCTCGAAGCGCCAGTGCGGTCGAGAGGGCGATGAAGGTCGTGTACAAATGCGAAGCAAGGGTGTCGAACGAGTTCAACAACTCTTGGCGTTTCTTGGCAGCACGGGTCGCAATCTAGGGTAACTTGGATCCGTATGGGCCGACCTTTAAAAGTGAAGTGAAATTCACTCACATCACTCGTGGGCATTCTGGCCAGCTGGACGATGGGACTGCCGATCAAATGTCACCACGCGGAGACCGATAGGAAAACAAGAGACGGTACTGACAATGGGACTTGGTTCTTGAGAAATAAAACGTGACCTAGGAAGCTGGTGCAGAGTCTGGCTGCCATGTTATCGCTCACAACATCGGTGTCGAGCACCACAGTTGGTACTGTGGAAGCCACAGCAATGCTGAGAGTTCTAGCACTGGTAGTCTCTACCTCTTCGTTGACTATAGAATCTGCTTTTTTTGAGTCATGTCGAAGTAAGGCCGGTGTCGGCGCGTCGGATGCGGGTGAGAGTATCATACGCATTCGGTGGTGTTGGTGGTAAAAGCGCAAGTGGAAGAACAAGACACGCACGCGTCTCGAGGATGATGCGGTCACGTGAGCCATACTAGGTTGGACGGTGGACCGTTCCCCGACTCGGGTTAACCTCCAACCTGTATGTCGCCTACCGTTTTGTCCATTCAATTGGTAGGTACGGGCGAATAAATCCCAGACACAACCCCAGGAAGGCAAAGGTAGGCACCCATTTTTCATCCCGCTGATGTCTATCCACAGACACCCGAGATCATAGTACATTTACATGCGTCAAAGACCAGCTATATTGAAAGCGGGACGTGTCTATACACGACACACGACCTCCCCGTGCATCAGCGCGAACCACCCATCCTCTCTCGGAGTCCACTCCTGCCAATGCGTCGCTATGCTCTCCAGCTTCTCCCGATCAGCGAGCCCCTTTTCAAGCGCATGAGTCGCAAACGTCGAATTCACAATCCTGTCCGCCCACATCCCGCCAAACCACGCTCGTTCCTCTGCCGTGCTATAACACAACGCCCCGACCGTCGCATCGATCGCACCCCTCGCAAACCCAGCCTCGAGCGCCCACGCGACCAACCTCCGACCTGCGTCCGGTTCTGTCCGATTCGCACGCGCGACGTCCTGATAGACTCTTATCCACGCCTCCATCGTCTCCGTCTCTGGGTACCAAGAAAACGACTTTGAATCCGCCTCTCGCGCGGCGACGAGTCCACCTGGCTTGGCTACCCGCCGCATCTCCTTCAGAGCGTTGACGGGATCCACGACGTGCTGGAGAACCTGATGGCAGTGGACGACGTCGTACGTATCGTCGGGAATACCCTCCAAGTTGCAAATGTCCCCGTGTGCAAAGGTGATGTTGGTGATCCCCTGTTCGGCGGCGTGTTGGCGCGCCTTGGCGAGCACGTCCGAGTCTGCTGGGACGTAGTCGATCCCGGTGACGTGGCCCTGGGGAACGAGACGCGCAAACGAGGCTGTGATCGTCCCGGGCCCACAGCCGATATCGAGGATGTGCATGGTGGGTTGGAGGTACTTGAGAAGGTATGCGGCAGAGTTCTGGGCTGTCCGCGAGGAATGGGAGCGGAGGACAGACTTGTGGTGTCCATGGGAGTATGCCTCATTTTCTGGCATGATGGATGTGAGAAAGCAACTACGATGACGCAAGGTCTCTCGACACGCGGTAGTCAGCACCACAACTCTGAGAAGGGGGGGATAAACCGTGCGTGCTCACCTGCGTGTCGAATACAGGGAAACTGAGACGGGATGTGGGGAGATGCTAAGGATAGTTCTTGTATCATTCTGCCGTTCGGGAACATGGGGGTTTGGCGCTTCACCGCAGGCTGTGCTTTCGACTTCGGAGCAATCGGACGATCCTCGTCGTTTCAAAGTAGGTGAAGATAAACACTCATCCAACTTGGAGCTCACGAGCGATAGAAGAGGTGACTGCAACTTAGAAAGCGATACTGTTAATAACTCCCATCGTCCAGTACTCGTCGAATGTTTCTCGCCATCGTTCCCATGACATACTCTCTAGACAGCATCACAGCATCGACTGAAGGTCGGCTGAATTTGAATGCGCCAGCTGGCCCCTGGGAGGCGTGTCCTCGACCATCCTCCCAGTCGGCGGTCGCATGGTACAAGGTCAACACGATAGTAAATTAGCTAGCCTAGGGTGCCAATTTGTACCAGTGATGTGGTATCCCCTCCCTCGGCAGTAATGCACAGAACACGCCACCATTCCCAAACCATGCGTTTCTCCGCAATGTTGCTAGTCGACCGACATCCGCGGCGTGTCATACAGGATATCCTTCCTCCTCTCCATTGACTTTACAGTAAAAAAAGATACAATCAGATCAGCAACGTACATGTCAGATCCATACTCTGGAAAAAAGGCCAAGGATATAAACCCGCTCAAGCATACAACCTCTTCGTGTACCTATTCCCCAAATCAGTACATCACCGAAACGAAGCAGAAAAATAGACGCACGAATTCAACCCATGCACGCCCCCCTCGACCTGCGCGCTCGCCGTCCTCAACTCGACCCTGACCCGCCCCGCCCTCACCTCCTCCCTGAACTCGTCCACGCTCCTCACCCCGATATCCTGCAGACTGTGCTGCACCCCCACGTGCAGATACGGGAGAAACGCCTTGACGCTGCCCTTGTCCTGCACGTCCCCCGATACGCCCTGCGCCACCTTGACCGCCGACGACTCGGAGAAGTACCGCGTCGTCGCTGCGTTCTCGTGCGGTGCGCTCGTCGGCTGCGGGGCATGTTTCGTCGAGCCGGGTTTCCCGTTGGCTCCACCAGGGATGCCCGATTTACCCGCATCCATCGCCTCCAGACTGCCCATACCCCGATACGCCTTGACGCGCTTCCCATCGTGGTAAAAGTACTCGCCGGGGGCCTCGGACGTACCCGCCAACAAACCGCCCATCATGACCGCGCTCGCACCCAGCGCCAACGCCTTGACGATGTGCCCCACGTTCCCGATCCCACCGTCCGCGATGACAGGGACGCCAAACTTGTTCGCAAACTCGGCCACGGCGTACACGGCCGTCGCCTGGGGCCGTCCAACGGCCATGACTTCCTGCGTGATGCAAATCGAGCCGCTGCCCATGCCGACGCGGAGACCGTCTGCGCCGGCGGCGATGAGGCTGGCTGCTTGCTCGCGCGTGACGACGTTGCCCGCGATCACCTCGAGTTTGGGAAACGTTTCCTTGATCCAGTGGATCATGTCGATCTGGAAGACCGAATTGCCCTGCGACGAATCGAGCACGACGATGTCCAGACCCGCCTCGACGAGCAATTGGAGACGCTCCCTGTCGTTTGGCCGAGTGCCGACCGCAGCAGCGGCGTAGAGCTGCTTGCTCTCGGGGTTCTTGCTCGCGAGGGGAAAGTTTTGGTTCTTCAATAGATCGGAGCGGGCGAGGAGGGAGGTGAGTCGGCCTTGGTCGTCCACGATGGGGAGTTTTCCCTTTTTGCAGGTGCGGAGGATGATGTTGGCTTCGTTGAGAGTGACGCCTTGGGGTGCGGTGACGAGGTTGGTGGTCATGATTTCGTGAAGAGACGTGGATGAAGACTCGAACTGGACGTCGCGTGCGGTAACGATACCGACGAGTTTTCCTCCGAGAGATCCGGTGTCTGAATGGAAATGTCAGGGGCCGTGACAAGGATAAAAGGGATAGTATCAGAAGAAAAAGAATCAACAATTCCGCATATCACAGACCGAGTCCGTTACTCGGAAGAACGAAGGTATTATGAATAATGTATACATCACATGTCCACACGAAACAGAAACCAAACATACCCGTGATAGGAATCCCGCAGAACCCCAGACGGGCCTTGATGTCCAACACATCAGCGACGATATGGTTAGGAGAGAGAACGACGGGGTCGGTGATGAAGCCGTTTTCGTGCCTTTTTACGGCGCGGATCATGGCTGCCTGTGACGCCGGGGACTGGTTGTGATGGATGACACCGATACCGCCCAAGAGGGCAAGACTGATGGCCATTTCTGTTTCAGTGACGGTATCCATCGGACTACTCAAGAAAGGTGTCTTCAAGACGACGTTGCGAGTAATCCTGGTCTCTGTGATGACGTCGGACGCTGGAAAGTCAATCTTTCCTGGGAGGATCAAGAAATCGTTGTAGGTGAGTCCGCCTTGGACCTGAGAGTCCATGAGCTCGTGGACGGAGAGCCCATCTGATCTCGGGTATGTCTGAAGGTGGGCGAGGGCATCAGAAGGGTCAAGAAAGTTTTTGGACGTGATGGGCATTTTAGCCAGCTGAAACGGAAGATATCGGGCACCTTTAATAGGTTACATTCAATCGGAGATTCAATTTATTCGTCGAACTTGCTGGAACTTGTAGATCGGCTGTGATAGCGTTGTTATCGATCAAACGAAGATGTTTTCGGAGTTTGAAACACGATGACAAGGTCAGCCTCCTGGTCAGCCCCACTGATAGATGGTATAAAGCATTTAGTAAGACTAATGATTGCTGCAAGGTCGTCATGAGCATCAGCCCCCAGAAACGATCGTTCGTCGCGCCCCACTTGCTCGGTAACAAGTTCCTCTCCTTTGCCAAATCGCGTCTCCCAGTCCCCAACAAATCCAAGACACGGACCCACCGCCGCGGGTTTCTGAGCGTCGCACCCATCCCGTTCGCACCCCTCGTGGACACGCACGCGTTCCAGCCACCCCCTCCGTACTCTGTACATGCAGACGACTCTGCCGAGTTTCTCCCGGTCCCACACAACACGCCCGAAACGACGGTGGCAGAGCACCGTCTCGTTCTGAGCGCCTCGACCAGCGACGCCCGACCCATCGGTCTCGGTCTCGAGGGCGTCGAAAAGGGCGACGGGGGGCTATTCGATGGCCTCGGACGGCTCAGCGGGGGATTCAGGGCGGGTGGCACGAGCGACGTGCTCCGCGAACAGGTGCAGCGGATGCTCACCGAACACTCGCGGCGTCGGCGTACACGTGCGAGCGAACAACCCGCGAAGCACCACGACGTGTTCTATGGGGACAAGGTTGCGAACAGGGTGCCCGCAAGGACAGTGAAGCCCCGGATCCGCAGGAAAAGCGCGGCATCGCCGACACCTGGAGCGCGGTGGGAGGGTGTGAGACGGAGCACGATATCGTCCGAGCTGAAGCGGGCTGCGTCGCTGGAGCGTCGGGCGTCGTTGGGCAACACGTGGCGGGTGTAGATACAAACAGGGTCAAACAATGGACGGATTTGGGATTGATTAAATTTAACTGGATGGTCACTTTGGCAACTGCGCGATGTCTTGAGAAAGAAAAAGTCCATGTCGAGTTGCACGGGTATGTCTTTCTCCGCTTGGCTGTTTTGCTCGTCCGACCCCGCGCCAGACCCTTCGCAGCCCTTTCCCTCCCCCGGATCCTCCTTCATACCCCCGCCCGTACCCGGCCCGCACGAGTTCGCCGTCCGGCGCTCTTCACTCCCGCGAAAAATGTCGAAAAGGGATGTCGACGACGCCGTAGCAGACACGCACAGATCCACCTGCAACGGCACCACGGCCCCCACCGCCAACGGCGTCGGTCCCCCTTCCACCGGCGTGGTAAGTCAAATTGACACACGTGCCCTTGCTCCTCTGAGCCTCCTTCGCTCGTTCGCACCCCGCTTTGTCGTCTCCATACTGAACATGCCACGCTCCATCTGGCGCATCCTCCCATTCCAGGACCCTTCCTCCCCCGATCCCTCCCAGCCCGCGCGCGATCCGCACCCCTCTGCCTCTGATCCCCAACTCCCTCTACCCGGCTCATACAGACTCAGCACACCGTCCCTGACGTCGCTCACGTCCTCCCGTCCCGCACCCCCATCCCCCGCCGTGTCGCGTCGCCAATCCGGTCTCTCGCGGACGTCCTCGAGGCCTGCATCGGGTATGAGCACTGCCGCGTCCTCGCGCCCTGTCTCGAGTGTCCAACATTCACGATCCGTCTCTGGGGCCGGCTCTCGTCCCGCTTCTGGAACCGTCCAACCCGTCGTGCCAATCACACCAACCCTGACGGCAAACACCGCCAGCTTCCCCCGACGACGACCCGACCTCACTCCCACAATCACCGCTTCCGACCTCGACCCCGCCGGAGCCGAACTAGCGCAGACGCCCACACAAACCGCAGCAGCGACGACGCCAACACACCCTTCGCTTATGCAGGTCCGAGACTATGGATTCCCACCGTCCGATCCGCGGTTCTCAGGCCAGGGTCCACACGTCCCACGCGCGAATCGACCCGCAGTCCTGGCCCGCCGCCTCGCTTCGTCTTCTATATCTACACCCGCTTCCTCGAGCGACGGCGATGACGATGACGACGATGGCTGGGAGGATGAGGGTGAGGATGTAGAGAGTGAAGGGACGAGTGTCCACGTGGTTCAGGGGCTGTGGGAAGACGGGCTCGACGATGGGCCGAATGGATGGGACGGGCTCAAGTTGGGATTTGGCCGTGCCTGGGGGTTTGGAAGAGCGAGCGGTGCGGGCCCCACTCTGTCCGGCCCTGGGTTCCCGAGCCGCGGTGACTTGGACCGCAATTTCGGTGGCGAGGACGAGTACGAGGATATGGAGATTGACGAGGAAAGCGAGGCGATTTCAGATGAGGAAGGTGACGTTGACATTGACGCCGAAGGCGAACCACCGTTGCTTCCCGGGCTCTATCGCGCCTTGTACGCCTTTGATCCCGAAGGCACGGCAGAGATGAAACTGGACGAAGACCAAGTCGTACGGGTGATCGGGAGAGGGGGCGGCGTCGGCTGGGCGGTCGTTGTCAAGGACGGACTCAAGGACACGGGCGTACACGCGCTCGTTCCCGAGAGCTATTTGGAGCCGGTGCGGTTGGATGGGGAGGAGGAGAACACCTGAGGTCTGAGATGCGAGCGGTCCTTTTTTTTTTTTTTTTTTGGCTTTTCGCTGCTGGTGAGCATGCTTCGAGCGCTGGCGCCCTGTTTTTGTTTCTGTTGTTTCTGTTTCTATTTTTGTTGTTGTTGTTTTTGTTCGATGTCCCTTTTTAATGGCGGAGAGGTGTAAGAGATATCATGATCATGGCATCGTTTGCTTTTATCAACTTTGTTGTATGTTGTTCAGTATTTACCTTGCATGCTTCGTTCTTGCAATCTCTCGTCATTTTCTCCCTTGTTGCTTGATTGGCGGTGGTGGCTACATGCAAGAATACGGACGGGGTAAAGCTGGCGATCGACAGCTGTGTATTGGAGCGTTTCCTGTGCCGTCGACACTCCGCCGCCCGGGACGACTTCGAATTCTCACCACTCTTGCGTGGCGCCGGCCCGTAGCTCCTGCTAATGAGTCGACCTCCGCTGGAATTGGCACTGACAAGGCGTTGCTCTGTCGCCCAGAGATCTTATCGAGGCGGTGGACGCGAGTGTATATCAGACATGTCGACATACTGAATTACAATATTCACGCCGCTCACATAGTACGCATTCCAAGCCGTCGCTGGTATGTATACGACGTCACCCCCCCCACAAGTAGATCCTACCACCCGCGCTCTAGTCGGCAGGCTGGACATACACGAGAAGGACGTGCTCAGTGTCTGCTTCTTTCTGATCGTGCTCCTGGGCATGATGGAGAACGCCATGCTTCCCTCGTCTTCGTTCAAGCGGTCGCCTTGTGTAGGTCTTTTGAGAATCGCCGCGCGGGGACGCCACGAACCGTGGTTGGCCGCTGTCGCAATCGACGCGTATCTGCCACGCCACGAAAGCGTTCAACTCCCGGCCTGAAAAAAAGACCAGTTTCGCCTCCAACACCATCCCGCGACCGTCCTCCTCCGACGCCCCTGTCACCGCGCCCTCCGACCACCTCACCAAGCGCACGCGGAACGGCTGCCCAAAGGTGGCGTGTGCGACGACGGACGAACGCCTTTGGTGCGATCGATGGTCTGGGTGGGGATGGCGCACGGAGGGGCCGTTAACCCATCCTTGCGAGCCTGTTTTCGATGGATCAAGCTTCAAGCCCGACGTGGAGGTGACGCGGACCAGGATCGCGGTTTGATAAAAGGGGGCATAGCCCATTGTATAGTTGTGATTCGCGTCTCTAGAACATCTTTACATTAGCGGCGACGTCCAGTTGTCACACAACGCATCTTCACCGAGCTCCCCTGAACTTGGAGTCCGCCACGAACCACAACTCGTTTACTTACATATAGCGAACTAGGGCTTTCAGTGGACGATAGTATCCATCTCCGTTGGGAAGAGCCTGCGGATGTATCGCGATTGAATTTGCCCCACATTTGTTACCGAGGATTTGACTAACCACTACGTCGCGACAGGATCCCAGAGCACCTCTGCTTCACTTCGGTGCATTACGACAGAGTATAATACTCGAAGAGACTGGAATAGGCACATTCATCTGTCTTCTAGAAAGTGTATCGTCAAGAATGGCACTAGCCAGTCGCCATTTTATCCTCGGAATGCGAATGGATTGGTCTGCGAGCTACGAGCGTCAACCACTGGAGAGAATTACTATGCAGATGTCGCCTACGCAGTGCATTCACTGAATCGACTCGGAACCACGAATGACAAACTTGCAACAAGATTACCACCGAGAGCCACTTAGCTACAAGCGTACAATGACCGGTGAAACTGTGGAAGCTGGTTGACAATCAACCCGCCTACCATGTCCCAACGGATGGACCTGGGTGCCCGAAATCCCCTCAAAATGTGTCTGCGCACGTGTGACCCCAAATTTCTCAGGTGAGGGCAATGGCCTCAACGCGGTCCTTCATCGCCGCGAGCGAGTTGTACTGAGTGGAGATATGAAGTGCGAGGTTTTTCAAAGACATTGCACGATCAGGATGTCCTTGCGGGAGAAGGTCAAGCGCTTCTCGGGCGAGGACGATGGCCTCGTCAAGGTCCTCCATTGCCCTGGGCAGCTGGCTGTAGTAGTACCGAGTGGATAAATGAAGCGCAAGGTTGTTCAAAGACATCGCACGATGAGGATGTCCTTGGGGGCAAACTTCAAGGGCTTCTCGGTCGAGGACAATGGCCTCATCGAGGTCCTCCATCGCCCCGCGCTGGTCGCACCGACAAGAGAGATGATGTGCAAGGTTGTTCAAAGACATTGGCCGATCAGGATGCCCTTGCGGGCGAAGGTCAAGCGCTTCTTGGGTGAGGATAATGGCCTCATCGAGGTCCTCCATCGTTTCGCACTGGTCGTACCGATAAGAGAGATGATGTGCAAGGTTGTTTAGAGAAATTGACCGATCAGGATGTCCATGCGGGCGAAGCTCAAGTGCCTCCCGGATGAGGACAATTGCCTCGGCGAGGTCCTGCATCGCTCCGAGTTGCTTGTACCGAGAGAAGACACAATCTGCAAGGTTGTCGAGAGAAATCGACCGACCAGGATGTCCTTGCAGGTAAAGCTCAAGTGCTTCTCGGATGAGGACAATGGCCTCGGCGAGGTCCTGCATCGCTCCGAGCTGCTTGTACCGAGAGAAGAGACAAACTGCAAGGTTGTTTAGAGATATTGACCGATCAGGATGTCCTTGCGGGCAAAGATCAATTGCTTCTCGGATGAGGACAATGGCCTCGTTGAGGTCCTGCATTGCCCCGAGCTGCTGGTACCGAGAGGGGAGACAAATTACAAGGTTGTTCAAAGTGCTAGATCGAAGAGGGTGGCCTTGTGGATAAAGGTCGAGTGCTTCTCGGCCAAGGACAATGGCCTCATCAAGATCCTGCATTGCCCCGAGCTGCTGGTACCGAGAGGAGAGATGAATTGCAAGGTTATTCAAAGTGCTAGATCGAAGAGGGTGGCCTTGTGGATAAAGGTCGAGTGCTTCTCGGCCAAGGACAATGGCCTCATCAAGGTCCTGCATTGCCCTGAGCTGCTCGAACCGAGTAGAGAGACGAATTATAAGGTTGGTCAAAGACATTTCCCGATCAGGATGTCCTTGCGGGCGAAGCTCAAGTGCTTCCCGGTCGAGGACAATGGCCTCGCCGAGGTCCCGAATCGCCCCAAGCTGGGTGTACCGAGAGGAGAGACAATCTGCAAGGTCGTTTAGAGACATTGACCAATCAGGATGTCCCTGCGGGCAAAGGCGAAGTGCTTCTCGGACAAGGACAATAACCTCATCAAGGTCCTCTACCCCCCCGAGCTGGTTGTACCGAGTGGAGAGATGAGCTGCAAGGATGATCAAAGATCTTGATCGATAAGGGTGCCCTTGCAGGCAGAGGTCGAGTGCTTCTCGGTCGAGGGCAACAGCCTCATTGAGATCATCCGTCGCCCCAAGCTGCTTGTACCGAAAGGAGAGGGAATCTGCAAGGTTGTTTAGAGACGTTGACCGATCAGGATGTCCTTGCGGACAATGGTCAAGTGCTTCTCGGCCAAGGATGACAGTCTCATCAAGGTCCTCCATCGCCCCAAGCTGCTTGTACCGAAAGGAGAGACCATCTGCAAGGTTGTTTAGAGACATCGACCGAACAAGATGTCTTTGCGGGCAATGGTTGAGTACTGCTTGGCCAAGGACGATGGTCTCATCCATCGCCCCAAGCTGCTTGTACCGAGAGGGGTATTGTTTGAGCATTTGAACGACAAGATCCACAGCTCGATGCTCGTAGCTGCCTTCATGATAAATCTGCCTGCCCAAAGCCACACCCTCTATTTTATTTGCGATGGACCCTTCGCACTGCAGCCTCCCGTGGCGATATAAGAGAGCCTGAGCGAGGTGCAGTAGTGTCCCTGGTCGATCTGGGAATGTGGCCGGACGCAATGCGAGAGCTTCGCGATAAGAGGCAATGGCGGCATCAAGGTCGGAGATTGTACCGTCAACCTGACAGTTTATAAACCTTGCCGTGGCAAGGTTGAACAGCGCGGCGGCGCGACATTCATGAGCGGAAGGAAGAAGGTCCAAAGCAAGCGTAAAGTGTTCAATAGATTTTTTCAGCTCCGTTACCCCGTAGTGTCGGTGATAGCGGAGGAGTGCATAGTGCCCTTCGTCTGTTGCTTCTGCGACCACAACGCATGAACGGTCCTCGCACCCCAACTAACAAAGTCTCATTAACGAGGACACATAATATAAACTGACTCTCACATTTCTGTCGCCGTGGCTCAAATCAACGAAATAATCCAACCGCTGTTCTTCGATCGTAATAAGGAGAGAAGGACAGGGAGGGTCGTCTTTCCTGCTCCCCGAAGAGAACATAACTGCACCAGTCTTTAGTAAGGACCACAAGGACGCTAGACTTTACTATGCTTACGGTACATGCTGCCAGCCTGAGCCAAATTGCCCACGCTGATTTCTGAACTGCAGAGTGTTTCTCCGTTTCCGAGCGTCGGCTCAAGCTCGAAGGAAGCGTTGATGGAGAGTTGGACTTTGATCGATGTATCCATCGGCCTGATCCTCATGAGCAACACCCAGCAGAGAGGAGTGAGAGAGCGGTCACAGTATAATCTCATCTTCCCATTCAATGAAGCTCTCGTGGAAGAGAACCGTCTTGGTTTTGCTCTTTCTCATTGTACCATCGAACTGGATAAGGACATAAAACCCAACGGGCATGCGTCTGAGACAACTAACAGCATTCTCCACTCGTATGTCTATAAACGATTGTCATACTCCTGCTGCAAAAGCAAAAGCCGCACGTACGTGTGATGACCATATGGGTATGCCGACTGTTATCAGAAGTAGGAAGAGAGAACATCTTGGGAAAGAGCGCTGGCTTGCACAGGTCGCTGTCATCCTCGCTGCTTGATTCATTGCTGACGGAACCCAGTTAACACTCCAAACCGTCGCAAGAGAATAGACCCACATCTTTCTCCGAAGATAAACCGCATCTGAGAAACATTATGAAGGTGTGAAGAAAAGTTGCGATGAAATACTTGCTGTCCGAATTAGGGTCATATGTATAATTTTCTTCCAAGAATGCCCGAAAGCATCCTTCCTCCATCATGACCTCGTAAGGCAATTCATCCTGAAGGCTTGATTAGATTGTGGATGGACAACAGTGCAGGACATCGAACCTTTTCAAGCATGCTTAACCACTGGCTGTCATGAGTGACAGCCACCTGAACATTGGGGTTCTTGTACCAAGAAATTCAGTATGCTATAGCGTATGATATTATATTTTACTACCAACCTTGTCCAGTAGGTAACGGTTGATGACGTCGGAAGGGTGAAAAGGCTGGAGGGTTGCTCATCCACCATTTGCCCGGTCACCTGAGTAAGGGTACTTACTTGGGATAATACCGGCACACGGCCGACCCATACGCCCACATTTATATCTCTAAGAGTGCCGGGCTCCCATAACCTGAACACATATCTCGAAACTATCCGCCGCCAGAAGAAAATCAAGATGCCAAGCAGGACGCTCGCCAGCAATGTCAATTCTGACCAGATGCTTCCCGAATGCGGCACCAACTTCTTAACCACAGTATGCGTATCCCAACCCCTCACTTCGATCTTGAAACCTGATATGAGCACGGTTTGGTTCTCGTTAAGGGATTCCGTGAGACTCTTGCGGTAATCGCAGCTGGAGTTCCAACTATATCTCCCGGCGTCGTCTCGTTCCAGTAGAATCTGTCCAGTAGGCCTAACATCATCGAACGATCCAAGATACCAAGAACTCGTCTTATAAACCCCGGTGATCAGGTAGAGGGATTTACAATCAGCGAACCGACACCAGTCAAGCGCGCATTTCTCCGCCAGCTTACGGAACTTTTCCTCCCTGCTCTTATTGAGACTTTGGTGTACAGCACCTGATGGAAGGATAAGGATGGCGCCTGACGTAGAAGATGATATGAAGTTGCAAGATGCGCTTATGATACTAAGTCAGCATTGTGATGCATCTCCAAGTATTGATATAAAACTACCTTTGGGTGTGGTTTAAGTTGCCGCCGTGAGATCCTTGGATGCCATGGCAAATTACACGTCCAGAAGGGAATGCATTGGGAATGGGAGGGGCTTCGTTCAGGTTGAAATTGGCCAATCCAACTAGCCTGGTGAGATCGTTGCGTCTAGCTTGGTGGAGCTCGTGGTGTAAGGGAAAACATATATTGAACAAGACTTCGAACATGCCAACATCGTCGACGTAGCCAACATCTCCGATCTGGAGGCCATGTTCCTCGTATGATGACGGGAGGCCAGGCTTTGGTTCGGGAAACCGTAAAGGATAACCGAATGATTGTCGCAGGTTTTTTGCGTATTGATTTTGGGGAGACTCGTCCATAATTACCTTGCTTGCAAGGTCTTTGGTGACCCGCAAATTGGGGAGCACCGTCATGCGCAGGGGTCGATTGGTCGATTGGTCGACCAAGTTTAAACCCCGACTCGGCAAAACGGCAAAACGACCAATTGAGGTCACATGTGTACGTAGGGTTAGGGTTATGGAGTACAGAATGTACATAATTGTGTAGTCAAGTGTACACTACCATCTTTGGTCGAGGTTCCCACTCCAACCGGCAGCCCCTTGGGAGCTTCTCGGCTCGCCACGACCCCTGCGCATGACCAATCTGCCCGAAATTGACCCCGTCAGCTTACACGCGCAAGCGAAGAGTTGTCTGTGAAGTGGATGTGTGCGATTTCGACCAAGTGAGGCATATCTACCACGATAACTCGACAATTTATGATCCACGGAGGACTTGCAAACCATATGTTCTAACTACGTATTTTCCACCCGAAGCGTGGGGTAGTGCTTGTGCGGGATTGCGATATTCCGCTTTTGCGAAAAGTCGTTGTACGGCAAATGATTTACGTGGGTTTTGTCTCTGTGAAGGAAGATGGAAACTGAAATCGACGAAGTGGAGAAAGCCAGTTCAAAATTCGACAACATCATTTTCTGAACCACCGCCTCTCTCTAGTTGGCAGGTTTGAAATACTCGGGAAGGATGTACGCGAGCTTCTCGACGTCCTCTCCCTTCCGATCGACACTCCCAGGCATGATGGAGAATGCCATGCTGCCTTTCTCTTCGGTCAAGAGGTCGCCTTGCGCGGCGACATGCAAGTCTTCGAGAATGGCCGCGGCGACGTGGCGCGCGGTGTTCGCGTTCGCTTGGAGTGTTTGGATCACCTGGGAGGCGGTGACGACCTCCGAGTGGGGGCGCCACGAATCGTAGTCGGTCGCCGTCGCAATCAATGCATACCTGCCACACCACGAAAACGTTCAGCCAACTTCAATCTCTCGATCGACCGGTCTCGAAAAAAGAAGCGACGCACCCGAGCTCTGCCTCGCGTGCCAGCTTTGCCTCTGGCAACACGCTCATGTTGATCAAGTCCCCTCCCCAGGCACGATACATCACGCTCTCCGCGCGCGTCGAGAACTGCGGGCCCTCCATGCACACAATACACTTGTCCCGATGCAACACCACTCCGCGTCCGTCCTCTTCCAATGCTCGTGTCACCGCGCCCTCCAACCACCTCACCAAGCGCACACTGAACGGCTCCCCAAAGGCGGCGTGTGCGACGACGCTCGTGCCCTCGAAGAAACTGGCCGGACGAATACCTTTGGTGCGATCGATGATCTGGGTTGGGAGGGCAAAGTGGCCGGGGGCGATCTCTTCGCGGAGGGATCCGACGGCGCTGAAGGCGAGGATAGCGCGGACGCCGAGGTGTTTGAGGGCGGCGATGTTGGCGCGGGAAGGAACGGCGGAGGGAGAGATACTGTGGTGTTTGCCGTGGCGAGCGACGAAGGCGAAGCGTGTCCCCGAAGGTAGGGCGCAGATGGTGATGGGGGAAGAAGGGTATCCCCAGGGCTGATTGGCATTGGATGTGGAGTCGGGTGAGCGGAGGATTACGGGCGTACGGTAGGACAGGGACGTACCGTCTCCGGGTTAACTGTTTTTCTGCGCAAAGTAAAGCGAAAGGAAAGAAAATGAAGAGAACCGTTGGACGGGGACTCGAGATGGGTCTTAATCAATATCGACTTACATAGTGGTGAGGTTGTCGAGGTGGTATAGACCGCTTCCGCCGATCACGCCAATGAGTACTGCAGAACATCGTGTTAAGATTCAGAACACGCGTAGAACGTGTGGTCGACCCACCGTTCTCGGATGCCATGATCAGCCAATGGATAGATCCTGGGTGCCTCTAAGGGTATTTCTTGGTTGATGTGGACGATGATCCCGGTTAGAGAAAAAAACTCATGCATACTGATTAGATAAGATTCAGATAGCGTGTTAAAACACATGGTTAAGAGTAGGATCATGATGTGCCAGCGCATTCGGACTTGCGAATTCTGTATGTATGTACATGCCATGATGTCGGACTCTAAGGAACCTGAGAGAGAGAGAGAATACCTGGAAGAGAAATTCGGAATCATACTACACAAGGAATATGACGAAAAATACAACAAACTCCAGTGATGATATGAAATAGGTCATCAAACTTACCCAGCTCCCGTTTCCCTTCATGATTCAACCTCAGGCAACGTACGGTCGCACACGCAAAGGCAACTTGCATCCCACCTCACCCGCAATCTTGGGTCGTGGAAACAGACCCACCCCGATTTCAATCTTGGAATCAACACCATCACGAGGCTCAAAGACAAAGTTCTTGACAACCACCGTCAACACAGCCTGCCGAGAAAAATGTCGTCACAATCAGTGGCCACCACAGCCACACACTACGCACCTTGAACTCCGTCAACGCAAAATTCTTACCGAGACACGTCCTCGGCCCATCCCCAAAGGTGAGCAAGTGTCGATGCCCTCGAATTTCTTTCGCCTTGGCAGGGATACCGTTCTGACCGTGAGAGTCCTCGAGCCATCGACTTGGCCGGAAGACTTTGGCATCCTCACCCCACAGCGTGGGGGAGCAGTTCATGAATTCCATCGGGATCGCAATCGGCGTGCCCTTAGCGATTGTCAGGTTGTCGACCAGCTCACCACGTTTCGTGCGGACGGGTTCAGACAACGGGATAACATCATCTTCAGCGGCCTGTGGAAGAATGCAGCATACATTATGAATGAAGGGGTGGGAGGGGTGGAAGGATGTCAGGGGGACGTACCACGCGAACAGTCCCGACAACAGGCGGGTGGACACGGAGAATCTCGTGGATGACGGCATTGAGATAGGGAAGACCACTGGAAAGTTGATCGTACGTCGGGTCTGCACCGTGCTCGAGAAGTTCGTCTCGCAACTTTGTCTGCACGTCCGGGTTGCGCGAGAGCTCCAGTAGGGCCCACTGTGAAAGTGTTGGTCGATGCACGGAAAATTGCATGGGAAGGATTCACAGTCATGCTGACTAGAGTGGAAATATGTGTGTCAAGATGCGCTCAGGAATACAGGGATCACACATACCAGAAGTTGTTTCGTACCCTGCGACGAGCAACGATTTCACCTATAAAACCAACGTCGACGACGACCTCGACGACGGACACAAGATCATTTACCTGAGCCAAGACTTCATCCTTTGTCAAGTGGAACTCTGAATCGCCGTTCGCCTCCTTGGCTATTTTTCAGGTCAAATAAGTCAGTGCCACATGCAAAGGATCATGTGAAATACATCACGTACTGAGCGACCCAATGATAGACCTCTCTTCCTTGCCCCCGACCACACCGATCTCTAACTCTTTCTGTGTTCTGTCCAGCAACTCATTCGAGATATCTTCCATTGCCACGTTAAGCTTCTGTAAGAGCTTCCAGTATGGTGCAGGTAACCGCACGAGGAACGGGAAAACCTGCGCCAAAAGGAAGAGGCTTAAATCGAGGGCTGAGGAGCGAGGGGATGCGACGAATGTGTCAAAGACCTCGATGACGCCTGGCTTGCCTGCGACAGCGCCAAAATCGTGAGAGAAACCGGCGAGACCGATCGTATCCAGTCTGCCACGGTAACTATCGATGTGCTTCAAGGAGGTTTTTGGAAGAAACGTACGATATACAATTCATCCTTCAGCATCAGCAAGTCAGATGGGTTGGGAAGGTACGAAAGACCATTTCACGAAACGCACCAGTTCTGGGCCTCGATGAGAGCGCTATCCCCGTCGCTCGACTCGATGAGGACATCCCAAGCTCCTTTCGCCTTTGAAGCGAATTCGCATTCACGTCAGACATGTACCACGAACCATACGGTGGGTGATCTGACCTTGTATGCCGAGTCGTAGAAAATCGAAGTCAACTGGCGAATTGCAGCGATGCTGAAAGCAGGCGTCAAATATTTGCGTTGTCTGGTAAAACCGGTCAAACGTTTACTCCCGGAACGCGTCAAATTATGGATTTACCTCCTATGATCTTCTCCATGGGCCCATACCAGACCTTTTCCAATCTCGGTCCAAGCGTCAGCCGCAAGTCACGGTACGTCACGAACGCCGTCCACGTACGAAAATTGGGATTGCTTGCCTGACGAACGGGGTATGCATATATGTCGATGCGTCCTTGGCATAAAAGTGTGCGATTGCCTTGGGATCACACAAGACGATCCCCTTAATGCCCAATATCGCAGGGATTGTGTATACCCGACCGTATTCTTGCGCCCACGTCTCATACGTAGCGCCCGAGCCGTCAAATTTGAGGATGCGCTTTCCAACACCGTAGAGGAAGCTCTCGCTGGGTGGTCCTCGGAGTTGGGTCGTGCGGAGTTGCTGATGGGGTTTGTGAAGCCATCGAAAGAGAGTCCAAACCGCCGCACAGGCGACGGCGGTATCGAAGACATACCAGGACAGATGGGGATGGAGGTGGCTCAGAACGGTGTCCAAGACCGCCCGAGTTGTGGATGACGATACACCGAGCAAAGTGGACGATAGTATGTCAGTGGAAAGAGACTGTCCAGAACGTTGCCACATCTGCCGCACATTTTATATGTCTTCGGTACCCGATTCTCTTCCAAGTCTAGGGGGACCCTTGTGCTCTCTCAGTTGGCAACAGAAAGACAGATTTGTTCGAACCCGGGGTGGAAAGAACAGGAACGCTCACCTGAGAGGGCTGCTCAATTCTTCTCGTTTCAACTCAACTCGACTCGCCAGAGCCAGTTCCTGCGCAGCTGACGTCGGAATATAAGTGGCTTTCATAAGGGAGCAGTGGCAAGAAAAGTATGTGAACATACCACTTTCGGATTGACAGATTCGTAGGACGATCATTGTCAGTTCTCCGAGATCTGGGCCGTTTACACGTCCAGCAACACAAAGAGACAGATATACACTGCTCAATCATAGCTCGTGTTAAGGTAGCGCGCGTTTACGTCGTGCGAGCAAACTTGCCATAAAGAGTTGATCACATGAAATTGACGTCACGCACCGCCTTACCTAATAAGCGGCGGTGTCGCTCGCTCGCTCGGGGTCTGCCACAGCCGCACAACGCCACCGGGCCGTCCGCGCGGGGCCCCTTTGCTTGTTTGTATATTTCTTCTTGGACCCATAAGTGGGTCCAGCCAAGTCACAGGTCCCGTATGCTTCCACCGGTTCTTATCTCAAAGACATGTACCCTCCAAAACGACCGATGTGATAGTCAGCTTTTGGGGGCTACCCTCCTTTCTTACGCGTTTCGGGCGACTGACCAGCTTTCTTTTCGGGGTGACATCCTTCTTCTATCTGTTCATCCTTTCCAGTCGATTCCCGTTTGACAGGCGCAGAACACTACTATAGTGGGACCAGATCCTTGCGGGTCCGGGGGTGCCTGGAGGGCCTTTCTATCCAGTCTGTCATGGTAATTATGAATATATCACAAGAACAAGGTAAGGAGAATATGCGATACACGACTCATCCTGCATGCCAGGATAAGGAAGACAAGGAACAGAATCAAAGATATAACAAACAGTGATGATACAGGCGATGAAAACTTCCCCAGTACCCGTTTCCCTTGACGCTCCACCCTCAGGAGACGTACGGTCGTACACGTAAAGGCAACTTGCATCCCACCTCACCCGCAATCTTGGGCCGCGGAAACAGACCTATCCCGATTTCAATCTTGGAATCAACACCATCACGTAACTCAAACACGAAGTTCTTGATAAGCACTGTCAACACCGCCTGTCGGGAAAAACGACGTCAGAATCTGTGGCCACCATACACCCACCCACCCACCTTGAATTCGGTCACCGCAAAATTCTTCCCCAGACACGTCTTCGGCCCATCCCCAAAGGTGAGTAAGTGTCGATGCCCTTGAATTTCTTTCGCTTTGGCAGGTATCCCATTCTGACCGTGCGCGCCCTCGAGCCATCGACTTGGCCGGAAGACTTTGGCGTCCTCACCCCAAAGCGTGGCGGAGCGGTTCATGGATTGCATCGAGATCGTAACCAGCGTGCCCTTAGCGATTGTCAGGCTGTCAACCAGCTCGCCATATTTCGTGCGGACGGGTTCAGAGAGTGGGATGACATCATCTTCGTTGGCCTGTGTAAGCGTCATATCATCATCAATCATCAACAACGCGGGATACATGATAAATGAACAGGAGGGAGCGGTGGAGAAATGTCAGTGACGTACCACGCGAGTAATCTCGACGACAGGCGGGTGGACACGGAGGATCTCATGGACGACGGCGTCGAGATAGGGAAGACCATTGGAAAGTTGATCGTACGTCGGGTCTGCACCGTGCTCGAGAAGTTCGTCTCGCAACTTTGTCTGCACGTCCGGGTTGCGCGAGAGCTCCAGTAGGGCCCACTGGGAAAGTGTCAGTCGACGCATGGAGAATGTATTGGTGGGGATTCACACTCATGCTGACTAGAGTGGAAATATGTGTGTCAGGATGTGCTCGGGAATATACAGCGAACACCCATACCAGAAGTTGTTTCATACCCTGCAACGAGCAACACTTTCATCTATAAAACCAACCTCAAGGACGACCTCGACGGACACAAGATCATTTACCTGGGCCATAACTTCATCTTTCGTTAAGTAGAGCTCCGAATCGCCGTTCGCTCCCTTGACTATTTTTCGGGCCAAATATATCAGTGCTACATGTAAAGGATCATGTGAAATGAATCACGTACTGAGCATCCCAATGACAGACCTCTCTTCCTTACCTCCGATCACACCTATTTCTAACTCTTTCCGTGTCCTGGCCAGTAACACATTCGAGATCTCTTCCATTGCGACGTTGAGCTTCTGCATGAGCTTCCCGCGTGGCGTAGGTAACCGCGTGAGAAACGGGAAGCTCTGCGCCAAGAGTAAGAGACCTTTATTGCGGGCTGAGGAACGAGGGGATGCGCCAAATGTGTCAAAGACCTCAGTGACGGTTGCGTGCGTGCCTTCCAGCGCGCCAAAATTGTGAGAGAAACCTGCGAGACCGATCGTATCCAATCTGCCACACTGATTATGCATGTATTAAAAGGAGGTGTTGGGATAAACGTACGATATGTGATTCATCCTTCAGCATCAGCAAGTCAGATGGATTATGGAAGACGAAAAACCACTCCACAAAACGCACCAGTTTTGGACATCGATGAGAGCGCCATCCCCGCCGCTCGATTCGACGAGGACATCCCAAGCTCCTTTCGCCTTTGAAGCGAATTCACATTCGTGTCAGACAGGTGCCACGAACCATACGATGGTGGTCTGACCTTGTAAGCTGAGTCGTAGAAAATCGATGTCAACTGGCGAATTGCAGCGATGCTGAAAGCCGGCGTCAAAGATTTTCGTTGTCTGGTAAAGGTAAAATCGGTCAAACGTTTGCTCCCGGAACGCGTCAAATTATGGATTGACCTCCTATGGTCTTCTCCATGGGCCCATACCAAACCTTTCCCAATCTCAGTGCAAGCATCAGCCGCATGTACATCACGAACGCCATCGTGAACCACGTACGACATTTGCGAGTGCTTGCCTGGTGAACGGGGTCTGTATATATGTCTTTGTGTCCTTGCCAAAAAAATGTGCAATCGCCTTGGGATCACACAAGACGATCCTTTTACTTCCCAGTGTCGATGGGACTGTGTATACCCGACCGTATTCTTGCGCCCACGCCTCATACACGGCGCCAGAGTCCTCAGAATCAAGGATGCGCTTTCCAACACCGTAGAGGAAGCTCTCGCTGGGTGGTCCTCGGAGCTGGGTCGTGCGGAGTTGCTGACGAGATGTGTGGACCCATCGAAGGAGGATCCAAACTGCCGCGCAAGCGACTGCGGTATTGAACGCATGCCACCGATAAGGACGGAGGTGGGTCAGAACGGTGTCCAACACCTCCGATGCCATCCCTGTCGTGGATGATAATGCATTAAGTGACATAGTGGACGATAAGCAGTATGTCAGTGAAAGCCTTTCAAAACATTCGGACTCCCCCACCTTTTATGTAGTGCCGGATCTCATTTAATGGTGCAATGACTCGGGTAAGCGAAGTCCGGCGAGTAGTTTATCACCGGCTTACATAAATCTGAAGCTGTACTCGATTAGATAACCCACTGTGCCAAATTAGAATCTCAGATTGTTGTCAGCGACTCAGAGGCAAGTCTCGTCAAATGCAGCACAATGGCCAGTCAGACAATGTAGGCTCTATTCTGGACATCATAATAGCCTCCAGGAATGTCTATTACTCACCGTATCCAAGCCTTGCGGGCATGCTCATAACGATTCTTAATTTAACTTTTGTCTCCAGTCTACTGAATACCGACCCCGGGTCCATCGCTGGTGATGGGCCCTATAACCACTGGACTGCGGTCCTGAGCGCATGGCGCATGGCGCATAAAGTTCCGGGATGTATCTATTTATTGGGGCGCGCAGCGTTGGATGTTCCCGTCGTTCGGTACGGCGCTCAATTCGAGTGGCAGTATGGGATCTACATTCTAATTCTCAACATCATCATGTCACTCGTCATGCTGATCGTTGTGGTGAAACTGCGCCTCGCCAGCCGTCTGGGGCCAGATTTCATCAACTCGACGCTGCTGCCCTTGGACCCGCTGAAGAAGCTAGAAGTATGCAATGCGTCCTTGAAAACGACCGTGGATGCGCTTGCAGATCCGTACATGTTCGTTCAGGAGTACAGCGAGTTTTTATTCGCGGAGCGGAAATCGACAAGGGACAGGAGGAAGTGAAACGGAATGTTTCCCCGGCGAAGACACAATCCGTTCGATCGAACCTAGTAATGATACAACCCTAGGAATGAGGATTCCGAGTTTTCTACTCATCGATTACCTGGCCAACGCGTCACCAGGAGTGATTTAATTTATACCTTCAAGACGGACGGTACCGTATCTTCACCGACTGTTTCGGATGGAGCTCAACTATGTCATACTAGAGTCTCAAAGATGACACACAGAGCCGCAATCGGCGACAAGTATTTCAGTTGTGATGATTCATGCGCCATTGGTGGATCCTACTCCAGTGTGCGGTGCTATACTGACTGTGTCCCAGAGGACGAATGCGATATGCCTGTTTAGGAACTCGATACATATCCTTCTTAAATCTAGGAGACCGTTGTCGCTGCTGGGGATATCAGTATATGGACGTTCGAAGGTTGGTTCTTACCTCGGCACCGTCGCTGACAGGGAATCGCAAGAAAGACATATGAACATACGATGTTCGGACTGACGGGTATCACCACCGCGAGACACGCATCGAAGACACGCTAAGGGCGATATACACAGTCCAATCAAGTAATACGAGCAAGGAAGGAAATGAAGTGGAGAACCCCGGACAAATGCCTGAACTGCTATGGACAACCCTTGAGGTACAGAGTCAGGATGCGTGGGAAAAGAACTAGCACTAATAGAATCCTCAACAGTTCTGAATCTTCAGGTGTAAGTTCGTGAGGATCTGATATTATAGACTCCCCGCTTCCATTAATTTGCACAATGACAACGGTATCAACGCAGTACCCAATGTTCATTAATCCATGACTGCGCTGCATCTATGCAACCCATGAGTAAGAAGTAAATGGTCTAGTGATTGGCTGTTACAGTGATAGGCTGTTCAAAATAGACATGACGCGATCCTGAGTTGCCAAAGCGGGTGAATTGTTCATGGGAAGACCTCGCCGACACACCGACCACGACGACTTCGCTGTCGTCGTCCCTTCTGTCGTTGCCAGTCGCGTATTCCTAGGGTGTCGCTGAACCGCACAGCCTCCACATGACAGGTCTCCCTCCGCTATTTCACTGTACCCATCATGGCCAATATCGGCTCTCAAATTGAATCTGCTCCAATTCCCTCCATTAAAAGCCTCAAATCTAGATTCGAGCAATTTGCACTCGACAACGCCTCTGCCTCGTTGAGTACACACCCCAAGCCAAACCCAGTCTCGTCCGCTCCAATCCTTCTGCAAAGTCAGACTGGCGCAGCCCCTGAATCGGCACCCACGCCTCGCTCTCGAACGCGACCCTCTCTTACTCCCGACGATTGTATCGCGCAATCTCAGCCAGTTGCACCCGTCTGCAATGTGCGCAGCAAGCTTTCTGCTTCGGACTTGAAGGCGGCCGGACCCAAGCGTGCGCCGCCACCCCCGCCACCCCCAAGGATCAAGAAACCACCACTTTCTCCTGTTGCCTCTCCTCTCCTGCGACCAGTCCCGGTCCCAGCCGTGCTTCGGTCGCCCAGTGGCAGTCCTGAGCGTGAACTACTCTCCGTGCGGCCAGATCACAAAAGCCTTGGGGCAGAAGAGAGTAACGAGGATGGATCCTTGGCCAGTGTGGCCTCGCTGCGCAATAAGTTTTCGTAAGTGGTCCTGTTTATCCGCTCGGTACTCTCCCCGATTTACATCCCCGCCGTGCATCCGGTCATCGGGTTCTTACCGCTAACCTTGTCGTAGGTCACCGAGACAGATACAAACATCCAAGTCGTCCCCGCCACGACCTATCACTCCCAGACCTCCCCCCAGATTCCCATTGATGACGTCACACAGCGATCCGGTTGGGACCGAGCATGCACCGCCTGTAATTCCTCTTCGGCATACCAAACCTGGAGCACCTGATCTTTCTCAATCACCCTCAGTGGACATTTCCACTGAGACACCCTCGCCTGGTATTGTGACAATGGATGCCTCCCCTCGCGCAGGCAACCTTGCAGCCACGCGGGACCGTTTTGCGTGAGTTTCCATGACTGTCGCACTCACAAGAAGCTAAATAATGGAAAATATATAGTTCTAAGGATGTTGCCAAACTTCATCCTCGTGACAACAATCTGTCATCGCATAGTGAGCCAAACATTCTAATAACGAGTCCCCCGGCGTTACCCGTTCGGCATCCTCCACCACGGCCACTAAACTCGGCACTTTTTGCAAGGGAGGATAGTTTAGACCTCCCAAGTAGCTCTAATTCGTCCATCCATAGTCCTTTTTCGGACGATGAATCCGAAATATCCGAGATATCAGAAGTTTCCCTGCCACCCCAACTTCGAAAGTCGAGTGGTTCTTGTGAATTCGTTTGCGCGAACTGGGCATGTAGCCCTCACAATGAGCGGAGACACTCAGGCAGCTCCAGCGGGAGTCTCTCCAGCTTCTCGCCTCCTTCCAAGCCAAAACCACCCCCTCGGCCGGCTCCACATGCCCCACCACGCCCACCTCGCCGACCGAATGACTTATCCGCACCTTCAGGACTCCACGAGTCCTCCCTCACAAGCTCTGCCACAACCACGCCTACGCGGCCCGTCGCTCCCCCACTCCCATCTCGTCGTTCCACACAGGAAGAGAATGTCTTTGAGGTCCTCTCTCCCGCGCCACCTCTACCAGCACGTCTATTGCCCCCGCAAAGCAATGCCCCCACTCCCGTTGAAAGCGCCTCACTGGCTGGGGAACGTAAACCTCTCGGAAGTGCAAGGCTCCCACCGCCCCCCACACGCACGATTGGACTAGGTGGAAAGCTACCCCCTATGCGTCACGCACCTTCTCCGTCGTCTGACGAGGAGTCTGGTTCGGAGGAGGATCCCCGTGCACGCAGCGCTGAATCCCTTCCTGACTCGAGTCGTTCCTCGAGACGTCCTCCCAGCATGCCTAGTGCTAGTTTCATGGAATACAAGATGCACGTGCCAGCGCATTCGGGACAAGTCGCTGTTGCTGGGTCCGGTGTAGTGGTGGCGTCAGGCCATCACATTAAATACTACGATCTTTCGTCTAACGAAGGGCCCTCATGGGCCCTCGATACGAGAGATGGCATGAGGGGCTCTCTGGTGTCCTGTCTCGAGTTCAGGCCAGCACGTAACGAAGCGTCCAGAGGAAAATACCTATGGGTCGGAACGAAGGAGGGACATTTACTCGAGATAGATGTTCGGATGGGGGTTTTCACATCTTCCAAAATGGGCGTTCACGCGTCTCAGGTCACAAGCATGTTCCGACATGGGTTCACGATGATCACCGTCGACGAGGCGGGCAAAACTTTCATCTTTGATCCAAATAGCAACGCGAGTACAGGCGTCGGTGCAGGCTTGGCGGACGATGTTAATCTGGTCTACACCGCTCCTCGGGTCTACCGCCTAGGAGAGAAAGCCGAGTTTGTCAAGTTGCTCGGTGGTTTATTATGGACTGCGGCAAGGACAGACGTGAACGGCGTTGGTACGGCTTCGGTACCCGTCATTCGTATATACGATATATACGCACCAGGCAGTATCGGTCGCGCCGTGACACCGCATCAACACGCTGGTGCGGTGACCTCGGGTACCACCCTCTCCTCCCACCCTGACCACGTCTACCTGGGCCATGAAGGCGGATCCATCAGTGTCTGGAACATTGCAACAAGCGATGGGATCCCTGCTTGTGTCGAAGTGGTTAAAGTAAGCGCATCCGACGTACTCTGTCTGGAGGGTGTAAACGATCGCCTGTGGGCTGGTGGGCGAAAGGGTACGATTGCTGTGTATGACGTGAGCACGAAGCCGTGGGTCGTCACCAAATGTTGGGATGCTCACGGTGGTTTGCCCGTCTCACGGATTTTCGTCGACCTCTATGCGATTGTGGAGATGGAAAAGCTGAGCGTGGTAAGTGTGGGACGGGACGAGCAGATCAGGTTTTGGGATGGGCTGCTTGGTGCTGACCGGATCGGTAAGTGGCGCGACTGCACTTTACTATGTGTTGGCGTTGGTGGGATTGCTCATGGTTTGGGTAGACCAAGAACTATTGAAGCGCGAACATGCGTTCAGCACGTTCCGAGATCTCAAAGTTCTCATTGTCTCGTGGAACGTTGATGCCGCGAAACCCGAGTCCCTTATCGGCAACCTTGAAAACGTCCACTTCCTTCATGACGTCCTTACCTCTGTCGACAGCCCCGACATCATCTCCTTCGGATTCCAGGAAGTCATCGATCTCGAGTCTCGTAAGATGGCAGCCAAGACCGTCCTTTTAGGAGGCAAAAAGAAAGGGGACGAGGGCAAGATCAATGAAAAAGTGACGTCGAGTTACAAAAGGTGGCATGATCGATTAATTCAGGCAGTCAAGCTGACGATGCCTCCTGAATCACCGTATACGGTGCTTCATACGGAGAGTTTGGTGGGGTTGTTCACGTGTGTGTTTGTCAAGAGTACAGAGAGGGTTTCTCTGAAGGACGCTGCGATCGCTACCATTAAACGGGGAATGGGAGGGCGATATGGAAATAAGGTAGGTTCTATTTGTATCCCGTGGGGTAACGTCGTGATATCGACTGACTGCGTTCTTCTTTGCAGGGTGGCATCGTTGCGCGATTCGTGATTGACGATTCGAGTCTGTGTTTCATTAATTGTCACTTGGCTGCAGGACAGCATCATATCCGTGAGCGCAACGCGGACGTGGCAGCTTTTCTGGAAGAAACCGACGTGTTCCCTGCGGAACCTGTAGAAGAGGTTGGGTTCGTTGGTGGAGGCGATGGGTCGATGGTTCTCGACCATGAGATCGTTTTCGTGCGTTCATGACTTTGACTCGCGCCCATCAGAAATGCTGACGTGACGACGTTTTATTCAGCTCAACGGCGACATGAACTACCGTATCGACCAACGCCGAGACGCCGTCATCGCCGCGATCCAAGCCAACGATCTCGACACGCTCTTAACGCACGATCAACTACACAAGGAAATGAAACATAACCGCGCCTTTCGGCTCCGCGTTTTCCGTGAAGGGCCGCTTACGTTTGCGCCGACATACAAGTACGACCGGAACTCGGACGCGTTTGACACGTCGGAGAAGCGGCGGGTGCCGGCATGGTGTGACCGGGTGTTGTGGCGATCGAGGGAAGAGGGGAGGGTGGTGTTGTTGGGGTATCGAAGGTGGGAGGTGAACGTGTCGGATCATCGGCCCGTCTCGGCTGTCTTTCGGGTCACGGTGAAGAAAGTTGTGGGGGAAGCGAGGGGGAGGGAGCGGAGGGTGTTGGAGGGGTGGTGGAGGGGGATGGAAGTGGCTTTGTTGGCGGATGCGAAGGCGTTTTATGAGGCGCAGGCGGTGGTGTGAATATTCCATGGTATAGAAGACGGGAAAGGGGGATGCATATCCAAGATATCAAGACATTTTCTTTGTTTACTCGTATGCACGTGGACCTTGATGGACTATACATAATGTTCCTTCCTCTCGTTCTTCATGTGTGTCGTCTACCTGTCATACATAGATTTACGTATAACCTTTGGAGAGGTTTCTGGTTATATCGACGCTCTGGACGTTGTTTCTCCTTCATGGTGGAATGGCCGGGTGGCATGACAAGTCGAGTCACGACCTTGGACTCCATTGATGACCGATCCATTGGAGGTACGTAAACCGAAAACCCAATGAGCGGCGAGTTCAACAAGTTCTTCACACTTACCTCAGTACAGTGGCACGCCGACGGACGGCGGCGCCGAGGACCTTGACCTGTCGACTGGTGAAGGGTATTTCCTTATACATATATGATGACTGACTATTGCATTGTGGTGCATTCAAGTTGTGTGGGGAAGCATCCAGTGATTCGAAAGCTCAACCAACAATAACATTACCCCTTCCGTTGTGCCATTCCCCCCGTTCCTATGCAATGTGTTAGCTGAACGGCTCCACCGATCATAATTCTGTTTTACAGTGATTTCCGGGGTGATTCCATGCTGTCAGCCAGAACGTGTGACGTGGTTGGCTGTGCGACTTCTCCACTAGTCGTGGCGAACGCTGAGAATGCACAAAGCCAAGGGATAGTGTCGGCGCTTCCAGAGTCCCATTCACTGGGCGGGGAGATTGCCCGAGGTGAAGAGGACGATTAGTGGCCATCCCCTTCATGACTACATGGTTTCGTTCAAGGCCTACAGTGAGTCACCTGGCCCGAGATGTTTCACGGGGAAATCCGTGCATGGACTGCGCATACGTCTATTGGGGTAGCCCCCCTCGCCCCATCGGGTGTGGACTTCAAACCGTTCCTGCGGCACAATCAGGTCAACTGTCAATGACGCCAGCCATATGACCGTACAAGGAAACCCGCGGATCCTTCCTAACTCCACATTGCCGTCAAATGGCTGAGCCAACGCAGGAACCGTACCTGAATCGGATCACACACCGATCGGGGACGACTGTATAAAGGGAGGGTTCCAATGTAAGATGGATCGACGAGTTCTTCCCACTCACCTCGGTACGCCCCACACTTCTTGTGCAGCAATGCCTCGAAACTAATTTCAAAGCCGTTTCCTGAAGCATCTGAAAAAATGGTCTGGGTGTCCAACCGTGCCGTCAACACCATTTATATTTCCATCACGAACAAGAGTGGTGGGAGCGCCGACACATACACCCTTGTCCCTCAGTCTAAAGTGAACGAGGGTGCCGGAAAAAACCTCTGGAAGAGGAGTGGGCAGGAGACGTTGACCATCCTTCGGGATGGTGGGAAGGAGCAGTTGCTCACGGTCGGCCCAAGCGACTTTGTCCGGGTGTATTCCGACGCAGTGATCGTCAGTCAGGCAAACGTGTTGGTTGCATAGGCCGATACCGAGAGTACGCGGTCTGCTGATGAATGGTCCTGTATTGTAAGAGGGCGGTCATGATGTAAAGCCCCTCCCTGTACCTTTGAGGTTCCTACAAAATCTGGACTGTGAGACGGACACAGCGATTATCGATGACGGTCCTGGAAGTACCATGCTGTCATGCTCAGACATTGTGCGCACTCGATACCCTTTCGGCTTCGTGTTTTCCGTGAAGGGCCGCTTACGTTTGCGCTAACATACAACGGACGCGTTTGACACGTCGGAGAAGCGGCGGGTGCCCGGGCCGGTGTGGTCAGGATGCACCATGCCATCTATTGGAAATCAGAAAAAATAGGTACAGAAAAAATGATTACAGGGGTCGAAAATCAGCAAACGAGGCGAAAGGCGTAGAAATTAGAGTTCGGCAAGGGAGAACTGAGATTTAACAGGAATGAGTGGTGGCGACTCGAACATGCTCAGCCATGTGGATAATCAGATTAAATCTAGAGAATCATCAGTTACTCCCATGCGGACTAGGTTTCTGGAAAGTAAGACGTGCGGATCGACAGTGTCAGTGTCGGAGGAGCTAGAATTGGCGGGGGCACGGTCGAGCAACGCATTGGCGGACCAGTGTTTTCGAGACCCTTCTCGATGAGCGCAGTGGTATGCGACTGTGACTGCGTTTCACTGCCCCAATTACTGATAGAGAACATAGACGTGCCTTTGCTCGAATTTCCAGTCGCTCTGTTATCTTCGGGAGCCCTTCTCTGCCTTTTCCTTCAAGTTCACAGCATTCCGGGCATCAATAACGACGTCACAGCCAAGGGTAAAGGCGCGCTCGAGCTTTGATAGTACTAATCAAGTCAAATGGTGCAAGAAATTTTTACCACGGCGGCTTCAAGCCCGGCGACACTCTCAATACAGACCTTGACCAGAAGGAAAAAGGTGACGTGAGATAAATGGAAGCGTTCGGTCTTACCCCAGTGCTACACTCTTTGCGATGTAGCCAGTAACAGATGGCAGAATTTGAATCGCGTTTGTGTAAATTGACGTCAGTGTCAGCGTATGTGACAACAATCGAGCCCGGACGAGAGCTCGACTAGAGAGTATATAATGGTTTGGGTTCCGAGACTCGGGTATCGCTGCGGTAAATAATGCCTCGGCGCTCTCGAGCTGATCGTGGTTCCATGAATGGAGCGCGGCCTCGTAGATCTGAATGTCAGATTCCTGGAATGTGGAATGTAGACGAATCAACAGGAAGGGATTGGATCCTGTTTGGAAAGAAAGACGAGCGGAACAAGAGAATTGTTCAGATCCGCGATAATCACAAGGGACACGATACCGACAGTGATACGAGATAGACTTCTGATGGCGATTTTCATGCTGATTCCACCGATTACGAGAAAACGGTCGTCTGGTGAGAGTGTTGGATCTGACCGACCCGGGTGTGTGTTGATGTGTCCCAAAACGTGACGATATCTTTTGTAGAATACGCGATGAATTCCCCGTGCTGCGGCAGGGCAATGGATGAGGAGCTGTTAGTGTCGGGAACTAGCCACTTCGAGACTGTTGACCCGGTGGATGATTCCAATTGCTTGATTGTACTGCCGGATACGACAAAGAGGTGGTTGTTTGACCAGAGAAGACCAGTGTTGTACCACGGAGTCAGCGTTACTAGGATGTGGCTGGTGCAATTCGATCGCCTTGCGGCGAGTATTTCGCTGCTATCACCCAATCTTCGTGGAGGGGTGTTAATACACTTTCGCGAGCTGCGATGTCCCAGATGGTGGCCGTCCGGTTCTTCGACTCGTGCTGTGACGAATCGAGTTGAGTTCGGCGAGAAATCGACTCCGAGGATGTCAGTGAGATCCTCACTATGCGCGAAGACTTTTTTCGAGTGTCTTTGCGTCCCAAACAATCGTATAGGCCTCGTATATCCCCGCTGCGATCCATCTGTCATCCTTCGACACAGTGAGGCAGTAGACATCCCGCGCTGCCAATGTTGCCATTTGTTTGCTGTCTTTCACTCTGTGACTCCAAGTAGACTTCCTTGCAGAATCTTTTACAATGGGACCAGGACAACCGAAGCCAACGAGAAAAAGAAACAGAAAACGGAAAAGAAGGGTTGTGTCTGATTCCTCGTCTTCTGAAGAAGACTCTTCCTCGTCCTCGTCAGACGCGTCGACGCCGAAGAAGACTGTGACGATCCCAGTCCGGCACCCAAAACCATCGGAAAACGCGGATGCAGACAAAGACGACGTATCTTCTTCGTCCGATGAATCACAGGATTACTCAGACGAGGAACACATCGACATACCCATGCCGTCGTCCAAACCTGGACACTCTGAACTTCCTCTACAACGCGGCTCGCCCTCTCCGCAACCTAACGTGGATATTCCACCTTTCATTCCTCCAGATGCGCCAGAGAGCGAGCAGGCTCTCAAGGACAAGTTTCGCAAGTTCTGGATGGCGTCTATTGCGGAGGGTTTCAAGGACGATCTCGAGGAGATACGTAAGGTGTGTGCCCCCTGAGGGACATTTGCGGTGTTTCCGGGACTAAGCCCGTTCGTCGGTGGATAGGAACCGAATCTTGGCCCGTCGCGGCTCGCGCTCCTCATAGAGTCCCTTGCTTCCGGTGCCGACGTGTTCTCTTCGAGCTCTGCCGGCGGTTGTGTGAATGAGATGGAAGTTGTATTGGACCAGCTTCCATAGCGCCCTTCTCAACCACCCTTCTCAACTGAGTGCCGTCAAGTTAAAATTTGCCACTTAAAAACGCCAAAAACGCTAAAAGTGCGTACCTCGCGCTAAGATGCTGAAGCTCAAGACTAACGTTAGTGTCAGGACATAAGTTGCATGGTGTTTTTCACCCGCGATCGCACATGCTTATCTTGTATTTATATTGTCTCGTATAGCTGGCACTGTAAGCCAATATGACGTTACAGGTGCACATTATTTCGCGCCGCGTTTTTTGGCCATATCGTGCCGCGTTTGTTGGCTATAGCCAAACCGCGCCCAGACTATCAACCACGTTCTCGTTACCGTCCCGCCCCAACCAGACGTCGACCCTCACGTCGAGTTCAATTATTTAGTGTACTTAGTGTAGTTCCTGACCCGAAGGGGACAGGTTTACAGAGTAAGAACGCGTGGGAACTAGGCCAAATTCGACGTCCGTGGGAAGTCTTGGCTTTACATATCGAGAACCTACTAGTGAGAGGGTTTGCACTCTTGATAATGCACCACATCTACAACCACACTACTATGCACCCCACCCATGTCGAGCTCTGTCGTAAACGGAACAGTATAGGTCGTTTTGTTCATTTCCCAGGACGTTGAGATTGATGTGGACGTTGCAATGGGCCTCATCAGTTCACGCAGACTTGGTGATATGTTCGACTTCGTGGGTATTCATTGCGAGCCCCTGCTGATAGTGTATTTGTGGCTGGCAGGTCCTTATGTGCTTGTTCACTTTATTTCCCTGACGGATTTGGTTCAGTCATTTCTGTATCTCACTGTTGCCGTGTTCATCAGATTGATTCATCAGGTTGCTTTCAGTCACTGCTGGACGAAAAAATCAGCTTGTGGATGAACTGTGTTGTCATCAGTGTTCTGTTTCTTGCCAGAGTGATCTTGTGTTTGTTTCGAGCAGCGTCAGAGCAGTAGAAATATCAGTTACCGTAGGCACGTGATGGTCGGAGCATGTTCTTCAAACACAATATCGTATCGTGCCGGATTGGCGCTGGATGATGATGGGGAACCCTCTCTTCTTGTGAACGTGCTGTTGCCATCATTATTGTTGATGTATATGCTGACGTCCGAAGACACTGACTTTTCAATGAGTGCTCATTTGGTAGCCTGTGTGAGTACATGATAAGATTCAACTACTGCACGCACATCATTGCACCACATTTTCAGGTTGTTCGATGGCACAAAAAGACGACCGTTGAAACCTACAGTTACACGTAATGGATGGTGCCAACAAGAGCGAACTCGTAAGAGGGTTACAAGAGGTTTGCGGATGGGGTGGGAGGAATGGAGTAGAGAATAACCCGGCTTCATATCCCAAAGCACAGTGCACGCACCCTCTCGAATGTTCAGATCGGACAGTTTAAAAGCACGAAGGAAAAATGAATACGACTCGGACGCACGAGTGAGTCGTCGTTAAAGCACATCCAGTACGCGTACGCTGTCTACCAGCTTGTTCAATACTGCAGGTGTGATATCCTCTACCTGGACGGTGATCAGACTTTCCGCAGCGACCCTCCTGTAGGCTGCCACGTGGCCAGTGTTCGGCGTAAGTAACAGCGCACCGAACGGCTGT
>JBBPQL010000125.1:0-54037 GCA_038092515.1 Boletus subparvulus | reverse complement strand
TTGTTGTGTCGTCTAGGAGAACTAGTTTCCCTAGCTTATAGTCTACCATCCGTGGAGGCGAAGATACATTGTCTGGGGAACCATCACGAGTTCTGAGCTATCTTTGCCTAGAAAGATGACAATGCACCATTCTTGTATGCACTTTGATCTCAATAATGATTATGTGGGTCACCACATCCCACGTGGCAAGCCCAGGCCAGCCACTATCCATTCCACTTATGATCAACCTTGTGTTGAGCGATACTGCGATGTTGAGGACAGTCTCCCATGCTCATGGGCATTCCCCGTTCCAGACCCACTTCCGTTTTCCTGGAGAATGTGTGGGAAATGACTACAAAACAAGAGGACAGTCAGCACAGTTTGCAAAATGGCTGGCTTCAAGGCAAGCCTGCTGCTGACATAACAATGGAACCTCACAAGTAGCCTGGACAAAGCCAAGCGATGTGAGACCAAATAGATCTAGCAGTGTTCAGAATGACAAACTAGTATAGGCACAGGATGCTGCATACCTCCGTCTGCTCTGGTATCCTGGACTGAAATTATGTCACCAAAGGTCACCTGCACAAGCCTGATGAAGCATGTGCATCAATCCCAACTGGCAACAGTCAAATTATCAAGTCATATATTTCAACCTTTGTCTCCAATGTGGTGCTATTCTTGTTAAACAAGACAAAGCTGATCAACAGATGATCTCGAGACAGAGGGCACATATGACCCGAAGGCACCACTCACCACTGATGGAGAAATCCTTGGTTCACAAGTCCCTAATTAATGGAATAGGTGGTACCATCTGACAAATTGTAATGGATTCTCAATGCAATGATGACAGCTATGTCCTGGCTCCGCTAGGCTCTGATTGTCATGATGCTTTTAATCATCTATTCGAATGGATATCCTCTGGCTGCAGGTCATTGTTGCAATGGGTCAAACAACAGAAGCAAAGGAAAGGATCACTCACCTTCTGTCACGTTGGAGAAGAATACATCATGCATGGTATCATGTCTACTGACAGACCTGGTAAAGTCAAGAAACTTGATGTGAACACTAGCCATAATGCAGTGACTCTGAAGTGAGCGGTAGAAGTGCTGGCTGGCTCACCAATTGATGCTCTGATTTTATAGCTTGAGGGGGTCCAATATTGTAATTTCTGTCTTGGCTTAGCTTGTGACTTGGACATACATGATCATCGGACATGTGTGAGGAATGTTGTCAGACTCAAAATGCATAGTGCTTCATCAGGTTAAGGTCTGGTGTCAATGGCATGCATGGAAAGGAAGGGCCCACAAGTGTCAACACTGGCCACTGGACAACTAGATCTCCAGTTCATTGAAATCTGGGGTGCTGACAGTATCCCAACCTGTCAACAATGGTTTGGGAGGGCCTATGAGATATTCTTTGGAATGAAATCCAAGTATAATGTGTAGAAACCCCAGTAGTTGTTCTTCACTTCCTGTTTCCATTCTGGTGGGAGCATGCGCAGAACAGGATTCAGAACTGGACCCAAGTCCCTGCAATTTTCAAGATGAGGAAACACTCTATCCACTATCCAGCAAGCCACACAGCTGCACTGGGGCCTGGTGAACTTTGCCTGCGTGAGGCCATATAGTATGAGGTCAGCAATACAGGTGGAAGTGATGAAAGCAGAACCATATACTGTACAGTGGGTCATCAGGGGGAAATATGTGAAGGGGAAACATTGGAGACAACATTGTCATCTTATTCATATCAATATTGTGGGGTGCAGGGCTTCAAGAATGCTTGCATAGGTTTTTCCATGACTTGTCCATTTGATTCATGGGATTTCCTACATGGTGGGTGCTCCTAATGCTATGGCTAAGGTCTTCCACATCCAGCATTTCGTCATCAAGAGAGGACCAGTGATTCTCTGGCAGGATGAGTGCAGCTTCCCAGAGCAGTTTGCAATGATGTCTACAAGCCAAAAGACAAGAGAGAGCTGAATGCAAACGCTCAGACAATTATGAGCACAATGCTCATGGTATAATCTGGACCCTGAGGAGCATCGCTGGAATGGAAATGGTAACTGGACATATATCAAGCACCAAGATAGCATGTGAGATGGGCTGAAAATCACCAGATAAGTAAAACCAGATGAGGTTGCAGAGGAAAGTGTCGAAGAGCTGATGACAGCATAGGAGTAAAATGCAAACAAACAAGGTGAGTGTGAAATAAAACCAGAAGCGTCAAGGAAGGAATATCCAATCCACATGATGATCCTCTCAGATTGTGTATAAAATACACTAGAACAAAAATGGACAAAAAAAGACAAGTAGGACACTCACTTCCTTAACCCAGAAGAACAGATGTGATCATATAAGTGAAAAACAAAAATCATTGCTGAGTATGGAGCAGTGGATGGAGCTCTAGCTGTCGCAGACGTAGAAGATGGTGGAGACAAAGCGGAGATAGACAAAGACGGAAAAGGTGAACCCACAGAGTAGGGTGAGGATACTGCCACCGGTGAGGAGAACATTTGTGTTCTTGAGATTGTATGAAATCCTACAGTGGATGTCTGAGTTGGAGTAGATGCAATGGTAAAATTTGATGTACACCAGTGATGAGTTGGTAGAGAGGAGACAACAAAATTGTGAAGGATGAAGCCAACATTGCCCCAGATGCTCCTGACCAAGAGGGGAGTGACAAAGGAGATGGAAGCACTGCAAGGGAACTAGGCTTAGTAGCGCTACGAAATAACACCAATGGCATGTATCACCTTAGACTTGGATTACATTAGCTTGAGGGGTTAAATTATTGGGATATCTGCTCCTGGATCGGTCGTTCTGAGGGTTCTCATCTGTGTAGCATCCGTTGGCGGTGAGGTGGTGGCACATTGCTGAGGTGACTTTGGAAGGAGATCATTGGACGGGTTAGCGTCCCTTGTTGCGGATGAGCAATGATAATGGTGGGGAAAATCGATGGGGAAAAATGATGCAGAAGTACGTTTTCACCAAATAACAGCCTGTTGCTCATCATACATAGGGGCTAATATACCAAAGCAGCCATTGCTGGTCAGCTGACCGGGACGCGTAGTGTTGGTGGACTCGCACACCATCACCTTGTACTGTCGACCACTAAAGCGGAAGGAAAGGTCCACCTAGGTTGGTACAACAATGGCGGTCCTCGCGAGATTGACACGTCAACCCCACAGTCTGTTCCACCATCCTAGAGGATAAATACCCAGGAAACCTTCTGCCTGACCCTCTCCGTTCGTTATATCTCTCTTCATTCACGCCTTGTTTAACATGTCTCAAACTCACCAGGACGAGACCGCTGCTCAACCTGGGCCCGCTGTCACAGCCAACGCCCAGCGTGTACTCGCTAGTGGATCCACACCGGCTAAAAAGAAGTACGGGCCAGACTTGCCTTATACGTCCGCTGCAAAAACCTTTGAAGAAATTCGGAGCCACCTTGGAAGGGAGATGAATGGTTGTTGGTTAGGTGCTATGCCCGTCGATGCGTTCCTCGATAAATACGTCCCTGCCACCGAGGAGCCATTACCCGACTTGTCCGCGGAACCATTCGAGGTGGTCCCCAGCGACGGGGTGGAAAGTGCCCGCTATGACCCCTTTGTGAGTACTCGTCTCATCTGGGAAATATTAGTTTCGTGACAATGTCCGTCACCCAGATCGCTGCTATCGAAGGATGGATGCCTCACCTTCAGGCTGTCAACACAAGCAAGAAGGAAGGCACGGTGAATAATTTGAAGCTCAGGCCGGACATCTCGATCTACAATGGGGTCGAGGGTGTAGCACCCCCAGACAGGACAGATTTCTCGCGAATGGAGCTTTGGATGGAATTCAAAACGAACAACAATGGCGCGGCCTTCCAGGACCCTCGCAATGACACAGAGGAGGCACGTCTTTTAGCAATCGAAAAAGGCTCGTTCACGCCGGACACTGAAGCGGGAAACCTGGCGCGTGGGCAACTGGCGCACTATGCGGGGGCCCAGCACAGCCTGCAGTTTCGCCACTTCTCGTTTTCTGTCGTCGTCCAAGGGGATCATGCCCGGTTCCTGCGATGGGACCCCCCCGGCACAGTCGTGACCGCTGCGTTCAACTACCGCGATAACCCAAAGCTAATGGCTGGATTTCTGTGGCGGTTCGACCATCTCTCTGCCATGAAGCGGGGTCACGACGAATCGATTGAGCCTGCAAACCTTTCACCCGAGGTCGATGCGCGCGTGAGGGAGAAGCTGGGGATCAAGGACAACAACATTTCCCTGTACAAGTACGAGGTTCCCGGATTGAAGGGAATGGGACACGCCTACGGACCGAGGCCGCCAACGCAAAACCGGTCGCTTGTTAGCCGATGTACTCGCAGCCTACCCGTGATTTGGATTCCTACGGATGACGTGGATTGCGGTACTAGCGCATGCGGCGAAGTTGATTCTCTTGGCGATCGCGACGCGGATCCGCGCACTGGTGGAGACAAGGTCATCGAGAAAGGGCCGTGGTCAGAAGAGCGAACTATCTATATGAAAGACACCTGGCGATTCCTATCGGACTCCCCGGACGTTGAGGTGATGGCTGAACACGAGATTTATGAAATACTCCACTCCCATGGAACCCCCAACATCCCAGAACATGTCGCTGGTGGGGACGTGGATGGCGGGAGGACGCAAACGCAAGAGTTGGTGGATGCACCATGGCTATGTGTGCGGCCGAGGATCTCGCCGTATCAACACTACCGGCTCGTACATAAGATTGTAGGACGTCCACTTTTCAAGTTCGAATGCACAAGACAGCTTGTGACAGCCGTCTTCGACGCGGTTCAAGGTACGTGTACCTCTGGGTATGCACAAACGGTACGCTGACATATGCACGTCAAGCTCACTCGCACGCCTTCAATGTCGCAAAGATATTGCATCGAGATATCAGTGCGGGGAACATCATATTGACAGACGAGGGCAAGGGCTTACTGATCGATTGGGAATTGGCGAAGAAGATGGGCGAAGGCGGCAGCAGGCGACCTGATCGCACGGTAAGCCGTCCGGCATAATACCATTCTGCCATGTACTTATCATACTCAATTTCATTAGGGAACGTGGCAATTCATGTCCGCAAACCTACTTCAACATCCTGGCAAAGTGCACACGCTCACGGACGATGTTGAGTCGTTCCTACACGTCTTGGGATGGACGACTTTGCGCTACGTTCCTGCCAGTAATGCCTATCTTCCTCATAATCGTGGCATAGACATGGACACCTTTGATCAACACTACAAGCCGCATGCGTATAGTGACCAGGGTGGGCATCTCAAGTCTTATGTTTTGGGTGCAGGCAAATATCCGTCGTCAACCTATCAGCCTAGAAGTGAGACCCCACTCTTGAAGCTCATGCAGGAATTGAGCAGGCCTTTCAAGTCGTTCTATGGGAACCCTCCAACAGTCGAAGATCGCGAGAAGGTCAATGTCCCGAAAAGCCAATATGACGAAGACCTTGAGGATTTGTCGCGGGACATCCGTCGTTACGACCGAGATATCGAACAGCTGCAGTCTTCCTCCTGGTTCATCAACCAAATTCAAAAGGCTATCAACAGGCAGGACTGGCCTGTAGACGACAAGGCTGATGAAAACCTACTGATTGATTTCTCCGGCGGAACACGACGTCAGGTGCAAAACAGGAATAACCAGCTTCGGAACACCAACAGCTTGTGGGAAAGCTCGAAAGGGGTACCAAGGAGCTCAAAGCGTACGGCGAGTCCCACACCCGAGCCTAGTGCGAAACGTCGTCGCGGTACCCTCGCCGTGTCTGGGACTCAGAGTTGATTGTTGTCTGACTTTTTCCCCCCGACTCGAATATATACTTTTCCTTTACACGCTTACAACATGACGTATTCTATCGCACACACCTCGCTTCGTATGATACGCTCGACCCGACTTGTCACCGAGTGACTCTCGTGCGCCGTCGCCAAACGCGGACTGAAACGGCTGATGTGCATCTGGAAGCTCATTGACACGCGAGATACATCATTGCTGACTTTTCCCGAACCTTCAGGACACGAGCGAGACGAGATGTTGGGTTCTTAACATGGACGTTGTGCCCAAGGGCAAGTTGATGACATCGACACCATTATGTAAGGAAGACAGAACAAATTTAACAGCAGGCGTCCTACAGACGTATTCAACCTTGAACAAGCCCAATAAAAAAAGATACATATTAGCTAGATATGTCGCTATTTTTTCCCTCTCCGTTTACTGGGAGTCTTTTGACCATTGGTAGCAATGGTCTTCGCCTCTGCTTTCGGTACGACGGTTGGTGGTGTGGCGGGTTGTTTCGGAACCGCCTCAGGGTTCGCCCTCGACCGATCTTGGGCCTTGGGCTTGTGGAGGAGGTTTATGAGGAACGTCGCCACACCTCCGCTCATCATATACAATAGCCACTTTGGGACCCGAACGAGGTAGCTGTAGATTGTTGCAAAACCCAGTGCGAGGTAATCAAGGACCCATTCTCTGTCATGTAAATCAGTCGGTAGAAGATTCATGTGTTGTGAGTCATGCCAACCTGTCTCCTCCTGGACCATACACGGATACCCAAGGATCCTTGTGACGCCACCCTTCTTCCTTGAGGAATTGGTACAGCACTTCAGCACTGAGTCGAATCTGGCCAGCTCTATAAAATCGGAGGGTCTTTCCTCGATCTTTCAGTACAACAAGCGTGGGCGGACTGAATAAATGGTTGAGCAATACCAAGCAGCGATGAGACAGACAGACACGTACGACCACACCACCCATTTGGTGGTAATCGTGGTGACATCCAGGTAATCGATCCTTCCAAATCGAACATGTTCCAAGTCGCCTTTTTCCAGGGTATAGTTATATGCTGCATCAAAAGACTCGTCCACAAATTTAGAGATCCCTTCTGGTTGCCCCGCAGTAGAAGTGCTGCAACAACGCTTTCGATGTCGGCATAAACGGGTGAGTTGAACTGGCTTACATTATGATGAACCACACCCGTTCTTCCTCCTCCTCTGGTGTCATTTTCTCATTTACAATCAGGTCCGCATAGTTGGGGTCTGTGATAAGCGGGATCCGCTCATCCCAGACCATGGGAGGTGTTCCAGTGAAGTTAAGGCCAATGACCGAAGAAAGTGCCGAAAGAGGACCGCCGGTCACCAAATTGTCGAGGAACGAAGGTTTCGGTAGTGTTGTTCTACGTTTTTCAGTGGTTTCGGTAGACTGGGGGGCTTGGGACTGTGCATGGGTAGGCAAAGTCGGTACGGGCTGTCCAGGAGCCCACCCCGCCGAGAAATATTGGGCGTTGGCAAGTCCGGAGACCAGGAACAGGCTCGATACTAGAGCTAGCGACTTCATGAGTAGTCGTGGACGCTGACGGGGATCAAAAAGCTATTCAAGTTGGTCAAGCACAGGTCTAGGCTTGACATGGCCTGAACAGGTTTCAAGTTACACGCTGTACAGTTTCGATAGCAGTCGACCGTAAACCATGCCAGCTGCTGCAGAAATTGTATTAGTGTAAACTAATGATACCAACGGCTCGCTCAATGCAGTAATAAGTAAAGACGAGCTTGTTAGAAACCGGTGTGGATTGGTGCGGCGCTTTAGTAGCCAGTTTGCAACTAATTCACGACACAGCAAACTACCGTCAGCAGCATCGCCCCCAGCGGCCAGGCCAATATCTCCAGCACCTACACTCGAAAGCCAAGTTCACGAGTGAGAGATGTCCGCAATAATGTTTGGCCGGCCGGCCTGGTCATACCTTTGGTTTCTGCCTCTCATAGCCCACCGGGCATGGGCAGTACCCACCGACAGTGAGTTTCATCAACATGGGTACATCGGGTCAAGACACTCATATCACTTGCGGCTAGTTCCTTCAGCAGCCTCATTCTACGTCTCGAGTCTCCCTGGCCTACACCAAGACCCCACCCACCCATTACACATATACGCTGGACACATCATCTCTGACCCAAATGCGTCCTCTGCAAGTGACCTCGACGTGCTTGCCCACCTGTTTTTCGTGATGGTGAAAGCGCGCCGAGCAGCTGATAAAGAGAGACTGATGTTCTGGTTTAACGTGAGTTTGTGCAGCGTTTACGCGTTACCGACATGAATGATGTTGCGGCTAGGGTGGGCCGGGGTGCTCGTCCTTTGATGGGCTCATGATGGAGGTGGGCCCATGGAGGATAGATGGAAACGGCGGCTTGAAAACTGTCCAAGGAGGCTGGGAAGAGTACACCACTATGGTCTATGGTGCGAAACCGCACTCCCTTGCTTCTGTTTTCTCGGGGCTCACAATCTGACAGTTGATCAACCCGCGGGGACGGGATTGTCATACACTAGCACAAACCACTACGTACATACACTAGAAGAGGTACGGTTTCTTTTTGGACTGGTTGTCCTCGACCCCCCCTGACGGTTCTTGGCAGGCGACAGAGCACGTAATTCACTTTCTCAGGACTTTTTATGAGGTTTTTCCAGAATATCTATCGGTGGATGTCAGTCTTCCTCTCTTTGTATTGCTTTCAGGTACTCACGACTGGCAGACCTATCTTGGCGGTGAAAGTTTTGCAGGACAATATATCCCTTATTTTGGTATGACGATTTGTCCAAAATCAATATCGACCCATCATAACATGTACACAGCGGACGCTATTCTCACTTCAGGTCTTAACATTCCGTTACGTGGTGCCGCTATCGGAAATGGCTGGATGGATGGTCGTAACCAATACCCCTCATATCTTGAATATGCAACAGCCCATGACATCATTGATGTCCAGTCACAGGTACATTCGAATTTACTGCTTTCACCTGCGGGTATATAACAACAGATCACTTGAAAGCCATACAGAGATAGCAAACAGGCCACAGATCACTGTCTTGCCCAATTCGACGGTGTAACTCCAGAACCAGTAAATATCGACGATTGTGAGAAGCTTATAAACTCTGTTCTCGAGTCAAAGATACGAACGTAGGTGCAGATTCTAGTCTCGTTCCATCATACCCCTGATGAGAAGCAGCGTGAACGGAGAGAAGAAGTGCGTGAATATTTACGATGTGCGATTAGAGGACGACTACCCAGCTTGTGGTATGAATTGGCCGCCGGACCTTAGGGATATAACCCATTACCTTGCGGTACGTCGCCAGCACCCAAAATTTCCTGCATTTCTGTTGAACTCCGTCTGCATGTTGACATTTGTAGCGTGGGGATGTCGTCAAAGCTCTACATGCTACTGGAAAATCTGAGAACTGGGTCGAGTGCCATGGCCGCGTTGGGACAGAGATGCGCACACATAGCTCACCGTCCTCAATCACACTTCTTCCGAGCGTTATCGAACGGATCCCCGTATTATTATTCGTGGGTGACAAGGACTACATATGTAACTACATGGGCATCGAGAAAATGATCGATACCATGACATGGAACGGTGAAAAGGGTCTCGGTGTGAGTCCACTCTTTCTCCCGCTATTTTATGAATGTCCTTTGTACGGGTCGGCTTCTGATGGTTCTTGTGTATAGACGTCACAGGTTAAACCATGGACTGTCGCTGAGACACCAGCCGGGACATGGGTTTTTTCGCGAAACCTCACCTATGTCAAGGTATGGAATCACCGTTTACAACGCAGCGTCGATGCCAACATTCTTTGCGTGCAGGTTTTCAATGCATCACACATGGTCCCATACGACGTTCCCGACGCCGCCCATGATATGATCCTCCGTTTCATGGGCGTCGATTTCTCGGCTATCCTCGAGGGCTCAGCGCGCATACCGAGCAGCGTCGGCGACGACGTCAAGCCCGTCTTCATAGATGACGAGGACCTCCCCGTCTCATCCAAACCGCCAGGGGAAACGCCCCAACAGTCAAAAGCACAGTGGGATGGTGAGCGTCTCTTGTTCTCTGTGATGATCGTTCGTTGGGAATAATGACGCGCGATGGCGCAGCATATTACAACACAGGGACGGCCGCGCTGGTCTTTTTACTTGCCGCCATCGGTCTCGGCGTTTGTATGTGGTGTCGACTCCGCAAAAGACGCATTCAGCTCTCTCGAGGGGCTGGTGATACGGAAGAGAACATACCCCTCAGGAGTGCGTCCGAAGGGGACGGGGACGAGTTGGACTCGGAGCAAGCTCAGCGAAAGAGAAAAGGAAAGCAGCGGGCAATTGAGGACGAGGACGAGGGAACACCGATGTTTGATGTAGGTGAAGCCGATGAGGATTAGCACGAGGTGGTCAAGATATCGACTCGATTCGCTTATCTGGCCCCTTCGTGAGTGTGCAATGGGATTGATCATCAAAAAGAACTATATTGGCAGTGAGGCAAACTGATTTTTGACCAAGGTTATTTTACACTTGAATTTCCCCGATGATGACAGTGTCCACCCATTCCCCAGCTTGCAGTTGTGATGGACCTCCCTCTCGGAAGATGGGTAACTGTACCAGCGCATTTGCCCCGCTTAAGCTTGCCACCCGGCTCGACCTCTGACCTCCTGTACTGTACGCCTTGAGGCCATCTTGCGTCGCTTTCACAATGACGCGATGGAACTCCACTCGGGAATCAAGGCGCATCGGGTTTTCGATCTATCCACGTAGATTTGTTTACTCCATGCAGCCGATTACGTCACCATCGCTGTGCGACTTACCTGTACTTTGACACGTGGGAGCTGACACCTCTCCACAAGCCATCCGCCCAATCTCCTAAGCGCAGGGACCACGATAACATGAAACGCCACGAGCGCTGCCGCTGGATTTCCCGGAAGAGCAAACAAAAATTTGCGTTCGCTTTCTTTGTTCGGCACGGGTATGCTCGCGAACGTCGTCGGCTTCCCGGGCTTCATGGACACGCGACCAAAGTGAATCGTTCCCTCGAATCGTCGCTCGATGACGGGCTTGAGAAGGTCGCTAGAACCCATCGAAGTACCGCCCGTGGTGAGAAGCAAGTCCGCTTCTTGAAGTCCTTTCGCGATGGCTTGGACGTGTGCGTCAACGCTAGGATATTTATTCAGTCGTGTGATCTCCTCTAGCTGAAAAAATATTGGTCTCACTCGTCGGGTACTATCCCAAGGTCGATGACCGCGTATCCCATTCCTTCGAGCGTTGCCTGTAACGAGGGGCGGTTGGTATCATATACCCCTTCCCATCCGTCGCTGGGAAATGGATTTGGAGATTGCAGGTCCAAAATTTCGTTACCCGTGCTCAAAAGGGCTACAACAGGTTTGCGTCGGACCTTGACCTATACGCATATTGTCTCATCATGAAGAGACGGACAACGTAAAACCCGACTGACCTCTTTTCGTCCGACAAACGCCAGTGTACCAATCTCGCCTCCCAAACTCGTGATCACGTCGTCTTTCTGCAACACCAAATCTCCAGTGCGTACGTCTGAACCGGGGCGTCTCACGTTTTCCCCGATAGGGACCTGCACAAGCGTCTTTACCTGACTCTCCTCGAGATTTTCACCGTTGGCGTCTTTGACGGTAGACACGAGTTCCGTGTCTTCTACCATGATAACGGTGTCTGTCCCAGCAGGGAGTGGCCCGCCTGTGTTGACGCGGAATATAGATCCTAGTGGGACATCCTCTGCAGGCGCATGTGTTTTCCATGTTAATACATTGTATATTCCAGGGGGGTCAGAAGCTGTTAGCTTAGAAAGTCAAGCCAATAATTACGAGCTGGGGTTGCATAGCCATCTTACATCGGAGTGCATAACCATCTACGTTGGTCGTCTGTGAAGACGGCACGTTCCGTGGTGCGTATACGTCCTCGGCGAGTACGTGTCCCGCGAGGGCTGGGGTGACCTATACAGCGCATGAGCCTGTATGATACGTTTCTCTAGCGGTGATCACATACCGGCAGCTCAAGAGGCCCTAAAGGTTGGATTTCAGACAAGATGAGCTGGAGCGCTGCTTCGAAACTGATCTGCGGGTATGGTGATATGCGATGGCGACCTGGAACTGTGGACACATCTGCGGCACCTATTTATATGGCAGTTCTTGCACTTACCAGGCGCAGATGGATCATAGGAGAGTAGTGTCCTGGATTGGGGGGCTGTGTGTCCCTCGTGATGATGATGATGATGGTGGTGGCCAGGCGCATTCGAGGCCTGCCCCGGGGTGTGACTCGTCCCCAACGTGGCATGTACTTGCTTACCGCTACCTCCCTTGATGAGGTCGATCGCATGGGCAACAACACCATTGGACAGAAGCACCTCCATGTTCTCCTTCACGGCCTTGACACTGCCGGGGAGTGTCACGACGAGGGTGTTCTTGATCGTTCCTGCGATCGGTCTGGACAACGCCGCGAGCGGTGTGTGCTTGATCGACGCAGAGAGCAGGAGATGTACGATCCCCGGTGCATGCCGCTCGATCAGAGGTGATATCGCCTAACAGAAATCCTCCATTACGTATCCTTATCCTTGGAACGGGGCGGGCACGGTACCTCGGGCGTTCCATCTCTCACACCGAATCCAGTGCCGCCTGTGGTGATGATCCAGTCTATCGCGCCGCGCTCGGAGTGATCCTGGACGGTCTGACGGATCTGAGCTTCATCGTCTGGAAGAACGGTGGTAGATATTTCATGGTAGCCATTACGGTGGAGGATCGTTTGGATTTCAGGCCCAGATAAGTCCTGGGCCCTACCTGAAGATGCGCTGTCGCTGACTTGTTGTTGATGAGCCCCTTGTACCTGGGAGGGGGAGGGGGGCAACCATACCTGTGATGATCAGTACCTTGATGGAGCTCATGAATGATGGTGGGATGTTGGGCGCCTAGAACGAGTCGATGGTGCCATCCCTGACCGGCTCCATTCCGAGACCGACGCCGAGCCGCTCAGCGGGGACAATCAAACTAGATCGCAAGCTCCTCTAGTCTATACAATCCAACGTTCAGACCAGCCCGCTCCTCAAGCTGCTTTTTCCGTTTCCTCCACTCCGCTGGACTCTCTTTAGATGTACCCGTCCTTTCCTTTAGCGACTGAGCCTTCACAAACGGTTCCAACACCCCACGTAGCGGCTCCAGGCTATCTATAAACGTAATCTCGGGCTCTATGTAAGAGAGAAGTCGACGCAGCAGATCGTGTGAGGGCTGGTACTGGAGAAGAGCAACAAACGATGCGTCGAGCAATGCTTGCAGGAAAGCGATGACCTGATAAGGGGTAAGCGTTGCGATACGAAACAAGTGTGGCTGAAATACCCTGGGATACGGGGGAGAATCAGCCTTGCTTGACGTCTTCATACTCGTGGCCAGCGACTTGAGTAAAGCCTCCATCTCATGTTCAGTTCCTCCCTGTATCCAATTCTCCAGTATCTCCAGTATCACCACCAGGTCCTGAGCGTCGGATAGGTGTTTCCGGATAGCAAGACGCATCGGGGCCGCTGAGAATGGACATGACAGGCAGGCGAAAAGATAGGACCACAGCGGGGGTACATAACCCTCTGATACATCAACATCCATTGCGTTTTCGCTCCTCCGTTGTCTGTCAACAAGGTATTTGGCCGAGGCCATCAGTTCGTCCTCGGAGACGTCCGCAACCGTCGTCAGAGCAAACATCACATTTTCCTGAATGACTCGTAAGGTTTGAAAAGGTCAAGAACCACACAGCGATACAATTCTTACCCAGTCACCTCGTTGGCGCAGCATCGTGATAAGGCGACCATTGAGCATGATAGTACTAACGACGGCATTTTCAAGAAGACAACGTGTGATACGGGGAGTATATGGATTACTGGTCGGTGGATCGGGAGCCAGGACGGTATTGAGGATTTCCTTGACGAATTCATGACCGAGAGCGGCCTCTTTTGGCTTTCCTGCCATTAGTGACAAAAATCGTACGAAGGGTGATGGAGTCCTTACGCTATGTGAGTCAACCCACTTCAGGAAAGCTTGTTCAGCCATTTGTGCATTATTCTTCTTTAAGAATGCTTGAATATCGGAAATTATCTTGGCCGATTCGTTGTCCTCTTGGGTTTTTTGGCCATTTGACTTGGGGATTAGCCACTCAGCTGTCAGAGCCGTTTTTCTGAGCGCAGCGGCGATATTCGACTTGAGTCGTGCGTCTACCGGCACGATGTGTATCGACGAACGCTTGGGGGCGATTTTTTTCTCCAGTGTGGATGAGGGTGAGACGGTCAAAAGTACTTGCCCTTCGTCGGCAACAGTGAGGCTGAGACGAGGAGAAGGAACTGTGGATGGTACGGGCATCGAGTGTGCCGCTAGAAGGACTCCATAGGACATGTCCCATATTTGGAGAGACAGATCTTGGGTTCCTTCCACCAATGCAGCGAGCAGGACGAGAGAAGTGCCTAAAGATACGACGGAGAGGCAATCCCTTGCCGATGGCTTTTTGCTTTTGAGCATGCTAAACCGCTGAAGGTGAAGGTTTTCGGAAATGGGAGTCGAGACAAGGGATGAATTCAGGGAAACCAGCTGATATGTCGCCCATATTCCACGTGTGTCTGTAACATGATATACCAATGTGCCATACCGATGAACTGGAAGACTCACCAATAAAACTGAGAACCCCTGACTGACTGCAAGTTAAGCCGGTTATAATGGTATCGGTATCGCTGGTTGAGCTTGCGATCGGTATCTCGCAAGTTCCGAATGGAACAATTTCTTCTCCTAAGAGCACGAGTCGTACATGTAAGACCATGCTGGTCTGACAGCAAGTGATGGCAACACTGCTACATGAGTCCGTGTCATCCTGTATGAAGCTACACGATTTGCGAGGGAAGACGAAGGTTTCCAAGTGTTCGCGTTCTCCAGGCCAATCTAGCTGATTTTTTATATCCGCCTGCGCGTTGGCAAGAAAGAGACTTGCATTTTTTGAAATGAATAACAGCGGTACCATGTCATGACCTGTACCACATATTCGAACGGGTGGGACATCAACCTGGGATGGTGTCGGAAAAAAGTCATTGCGTCTCGAGGGTAGGAAGAGCGTACAAGTACAGCAGTCTTTTCGCTTGCTGTGACTACTGAACCGGAAATGCTTTGTCGTATCACCCAGATAGTGCGCCCACGATGTTCTTTGGGGGCACCCGGGAAATGTCTTACGACCGTGTAGCTGATAACCGACCTATTCCCGTCCTCCGTGACATACAGACTGAAGGCAGGTATTGCGAATGTGACATGCTTGCCAACGGAGTACGATGCTACAGCATGGAGGTTCTGGAGCTGTACTCGCATCAGACATGATCGCAAAGCTGCAATAAACAATTTTGTACTGACGTCCCAGATGTGAATGCCGTCTGCTTGTGCGGTCACTGTGGCATAACTGGGAAAGTCACGGTTGTGAGTGGTGTAAACAGCCTCAAAGGTGAGGATCTTTTGCGCGGAAGTACTGCCGAGATACAGCTGGAATGGCTCGCCGATGACGGTCGAGCTCATCGAGGTGATCGACACCGACTCCCACGCCTGTCGTCGACTTGGCTGGCGGTGTTTTCCTAGCTTATTACAACCACCATCGGGCTCGGGTTCACAAGATGGCCGAACCACCAGCAGGACAAGGTGCCCAACCAGCTCGGCAGGAGGAGAACAGCCCCTTCCGCAAAGTCTTGGGGGCCGTCCAGGTATGACGTCTCCACGTATGCTTTCAGTCCAGCCCTCAATGCTACATTGTGGTACAGCAAATATTTCTGATATGGGCCTTTTCACAACTCGGTAAGTGCATGGAAACGTGGGCGTAGGTAAAAAAAAAACTGAGTTTTATGCAGCGATGAAGCTTTTTGTCCCTTCGAAGCCTCAGACAACTCCGGTTGCCTCTCCCGGAGGCGAAGCACCCCCTCCAGTCGGTCAAGTGAACACCTTCCTTCTCCCACCACAACAGGCCTACCTTGCATGGACACTTGGCCAGCCGCTCTCCATGCATGTACACCTTTCGACGTCGCCCAACGGCGACGTGTTTTCGCGTCAATGGACCTCTGCATGGAGAGAAGATCAGGATAAGAATCTACCCTCTTTCGTATGGTCAAACATTACGTTTGGAGATTGGAACGACCACAGAACCGAAGACCTTGATATTACCCTACCCGAGGTATATAGCCACAGTTGTCGTGCGTGTACAGCGTCTCACTCGAATCAGGCTGTTCAACGGAATGCGTCTCTCTGGGCGGATGTCTTCCTTACGAAAGAGGGGGCTAGTCCGGACCCATCAAATCCATCGTTTGACCCCCAGTCCGTACACCACATTCGTAAACGTTGGTTGATTTCTGCGAATATTCCTATAATGGTTATCTCACCTAGTCTGTGGCCCAGTTTTGACTAGGTATCTACCTAAGGCCAAGATACGCAAGGAGAAAAACCTTCTGAGTAATTCCGATGGCGCACAGGAGGAGGAGGAAGAGGTATCTCTTTGGATTGTTGCCTGGTTCATCATTCTAATTTGACTTTGCAAGGTCATTGAGGAAGATGTGGTTATTTCACATTGGCACAGGGTGCGCCACCGCCAAGTACTAGCTAACTGCGGAACCAGAGATTAATACCCAGCCCAGAACTTGACATTGGCGCTCATCTCCGATGGGACCGTCGTCGCAGTTGACAAACTACCCCCGGCTTCATCCGAACGTGAGTATTTCTTATTGTAGACCGGGCAATACTTACACCGCAAAAGATGTCCACCTGGTTCCTGGCGCAAGGGATGCAACTGGGACGAAAGGTTTTTACAAGCCAATTGTCTTCCCAAACGATTTCTGGTTGCTGCGGTCCCACCTCACGGAGATCAACACCACAACTCCTAACATTTCATTGCAAGTAACATTCCAGCCAATGTCGTACTTGAAATTTCAGGTCTTCGCGTCGATGACACGTGGCTTTGATGAAGCGATAAAGCAGCAGGGCGGTGGCACGGGCGCGGAGCTAGATGAAGTGAAGAGAATGTTGCTCGAGACTAATCCGTGGTTCCTCGCCTTAACCGGACTTGTTAGTATCTTGCACACGGTGTGAGTCCGACCGAGACTAGTGTGAGCCAGCCAGGCTGACTGGTACAGATTTGAGATGCTCGCATTCAAGTCCGATGTGTCACACTGGCGTCAACGGAAAGAACTCGTGGGGGTGTCTGTTAGGTGAGCGTGTGGGACATTGTATTGTATTCACTCCTCTGATTGTATTTTCCGACCCCGCAGAACGGTACGCCCCTCGCTTGCGGTCGATGGACTCACGCTCGTGCCACATATCTGATATATTTTCAGATAATAACCAACGTGTTTGTCCAGACCGTGATTCTCCTGTATCTCATCGACAACAACACAGACACGAGTTGGATGATTCTTCTCGGCTCTGGCATGGGTGTCGTTATCGAAGCTTGGAAGGCGAGTCGCGTTGTGCGACTGATTATCGCCATTGTGTTAACCCCACGAGTTAGATTACAAAAGCGGTTGATATCCGCATCGTGCCTTCGCCTGCTGGATCGATGCTTCCCTATACGTTGAGTATTAAAGGTATGACATCGAACACGTTTTTGATGCTTCACATGCTACAAATAACATGATCAGATAAGCATGTTCTCAGCGAGGATGAGAAAAGGACACAGGAGTAAGTGCGCTGTAAATGTTGAGGGGATATCTGACGCTGACCGGGGATCTCTCAGATACGACAAACTTGCATTCCGATATGTATCCTATGTGGCCATCCCGCTGCTCGCGGCATATAGTATCTACTCGCTTGTTTACGAGACACACAGGGGCTGGTACAGCTACATCATCTCGACGCTGACCTCGTTTGTATACATGTTTGGATTTGTGAGTAAATCGCGCGACCTTGTTCACATTAGCAAGGGTGTCCTTGACGACGGTTATGCCAGGCACAACTAATACCCCAGCTCATCATCAATTATAAGCTAAAGGTCCGTCGTTGCTGTGTCTGTCAATTGCGATTTCTTATTGGCGAACTCCGGCAGAGCGTGGCTCACATGCCAATGAAAGCAATGATTTATAAATCACTGTCGACTGTGGTAGACGACCTGTTTGCGTAAGATCACAAACTATTGCTATGCGATCACATGAGCATGGCGTTCACGCGACTACCACCCTGCAGGTTTTGTATCAAGATGCCAACCCTCCATCGGCTCGCATGCTTCCGGGACGACCTTGTGTTTTTGGTATTCTTGTACCAGGTGGGCGTTTATGCTATCCACGGTACACAGCACAGTCTAACATATGGCCCGTGCCCACATTCAGCGGTGGATATATCGCATCGATCCCAAACGAGTGAACGAATATGGTCAAGTGATGGCTGAAGATGCCGCCAAGGCTGACGGCAACGGCGAGACGAAGAAGGACAAGTAACCAAAACAACGTCCAATCGGGTGTGTTACAGAACTTAGAACATCGCGGTGGTATGGAGCGTCTGCACCCGGATAATTAATACTTATGATTCTTCATTCGCATTATCTCCCGTGCCTGTGTGGTGTGTGCCTGGGTGTTATTGGATATACTTATTGTAGGGCGCGCAATGTTTCTGCTATTGCACTCGATAGAGATCTCCCAACAATGGTGTTTGTGAGAGAGGAAATTCTAAAAATGTCGAAAACTGCGGCCAATGTAATTTGTCCTCGGATCTGCGAATTCCGGGTGAGTGGGGACCGTGGAAAAAAAAGTCCCTTATATCTCCTTTTTTGGATTGCGAAACAAGCATGGCCGGCAATATTCATCTAATCCGCTGGTGGAACTCATTTGCACCGCTAAACGCTGGTTGTCCCATCTTTCCTTTTTCCCTCCACCAGCGCAACCGTCACGAATGGCGGAGATGCCCCAGATCCAGCCTTCAAGGGCCTGCAAATGTCTTAACGTTCGCGTATGGCCGCAGCTTCACCCAGAGAACCCCCCCGATTTTCTCATAGCTGCCGCTGGTGACTCCGAGTATACACTGACGTATGTCGGCGACAAGGGCATCTCCATTGTAGGTCGCAGTGAGGCTCGCCCTTTATTTTTTCAACCGACCGTTTCTTTTTCTTTCTCTTCAGACTCATCCACAAGTCACAATGAGGACGAGGAAAATAGGCCCGCCCATCCTGGACTCCTCTCGATGCATCCGATTTACGACCCTCACTTGTCTACTCTGTCAGACGGTGGCATATCGTGTCCAGCAGCTTGTGGCATCCGATGTAGATCTCCAGGAAGGCTCGTTGCTCCCTTCTCCCGACTGGGTGGAACAGGAGACCCTTCTGAGCAGTTGTGGGTGGGTTGAAGTGCACAAAGACTGTCTCGTGAGTGCTCGACTAGTTCCCGTCCCTTTCCAGCCCACAGGCTGGAGCAATGTCATCAATTGCTTTGTGGTCGCATTTGTCCTCTATGGGCGTGTGTGACGGTTGGAGTGCTTTGTCGGCCGACACAGCATGTCTTGCTTGGGGCGTCGGCGTTACTTTGTGATGTTGACTTGTCTTCGTTTTAGCTTGCCGATGACATTACGCGACTGTCGTCCTCGTCTACGTATTCGTCTACCTTTGGCATCGCTTTACCTCAGAATGCGATCCCGCCGGCGACGCCCACACAGTCAACTGATGAGAGTCACCAAGAGTCTCGTGCGCAGAACGGCTCCCCTGTTGTCGGACCTTTCTTGTACAACCTGAAGCCACTCTTCCCTCCAGCACCTTTCATACCCTCCCACCCAGTTTTTGCTCATCTGTCGTCGATCGCTGTGAAGGTTTCCGAACATCTCAGATCGTTAGCAGAGCAGCAAATAGCGGCGATCGTTCGAGATAAGGTTGCAGAACTGGAAGAGGCGGATGACGGGCTCCGACATGATGTCGAGGCACTTTGGCGGAAGCTCGTTGAGAATATGGGTGAGGCGGAGAGGCAAATAGGACCCAAAGTTGGTGAGACGAGGCGGGACAGCTCCCGCGGCCTTTCGTTATCCACATCGGGAGTCTCAGGAACGCCTGTGGTCTCTGTTCGAAATTTCGTACCGACACCGAGCACAGGGTCGAGAATGATGTCTCCGTCATCCTCACGTTCTAGACTTTCCTCTCTCTCAGTATCATTAGCGACCTCGGGATTCCACCGTGTCCGCATGGCCCGGCGACCAACTGAGACACGCGAACGATCTCCAAGCGGCAGTCCCCGATCGCCACCTCCGTACTCGTCTCACCCCTCTTCGCTTGGCTCTGCGGAAAGTTCGTCATCGTCTTCACTCGAACCTTCCCCCGGATTATCTCCGCGGATGAATGGTGACAGCATCGTGCAACCTTTCAAGCGGAGCATGGACGAATCGAGGGACACGGCCGTCAGTTTTAGGTACTTCACGATCTTGGAAGCTGATGTTGCTCGTACACGTCCGCAGCAGGCTGCCGACGTCAGAAGCGAAGGCGCCCCCAAGGCCGGCGAACCGGCTAAAGAGACTGGAGATTCAAACGCCGTGAAAGTAACCACGCCAGCCAAGGAGGTCCAAGAAGCTCATCGACATCCGCCGGGGAGCCCCGACCGGGACCCAATACCACCTACGGATGAGACACCGCGCAGGAGGAAGGTTAAGTTCGACATCAAAGTGGAGGCCGCCACAGGTGAGGGAACGAGCCCGAGGGTCAATGGTGAATCTCGAGAGAACGAGGGTAAGGGTTGCCGGCCTCGTCCTTGTTTGCCGGCAACTGACGATATCCGTAGAGATGATATTTGACATGGAGGATGCAAGCACCGATCCTGAATTTTCATGTGCCGCTCCTACCCTTCCATTTATTGAGAATTCTCAGACACGAGGTCGAGGACGTTATCGCATTGCGGCCCCTGGAGTTTTTCCAGCGTCGCTGTCCTCCCTCCGGCCGACGTCACTTCCGGCTTACTCTGTCCTTCAGTCCAAAGACACTGAGGCACCTGCGACCAGCGTATCAAATAGCGGTGCCTCACGTACGACGTCGCCCATTCTACTATTACATGAAGCCCAATCAGAATACCCTGAACAACTCGATCCACAAGAAGAGGAAATATTGAAGTTGGTCGCGGCAAATACCCCGAGTCATAGAAGCGCGTGGAAACGAGATAGTAAAGCATGGAAATTGTTCGTGAGCAGACGGCGGAATGGCGTCCCCGGAGCCCTGATACCAGAGGAGACTGAGGATGGCTCCGCACGAGTGGCAGACGACACAGATAATAGTGACTGGGGTAGTTCCAGGGGTAAGCTTTGGCGCTTGACGTTGATGATCCTATGCTTATGGAACGCAGACATACGGTGGTCTTTAGGCAATGCCGGATTCCCTGCTTCGTTGCCCATCGATATTAGCCCATTATCTCGTCAGAGAGAGCCACTGTCACTGGCGTCGTATCAGCCCCAAACCTCGCTTTCAGATCGGGCAGGGATAACAGCTCCTACCTTCCCAGACGGTGGACGACATACTTCGTCGGCCAACCTGCGCAGGGCTTCGTATGCAGAACGAGATCGTTCCAGATCCATAGATCCCGGTGCCCTCGACTTTATCGCAGGGGATGGGGAAGCAGCAGAGGATGACCAGAGTGACGAAGAGCCTACCAAAGCGAACGTCGCGGACGAAGGACGAGGGAGGCAGCGTGCATTCAAGATCCTCCAGGCTCGAAGTAAGATCCCTGAAGAGGGCATGTGGATGAGTCTTGCATGAATCTCAACTGCTGCTTGCAGTCTTGGTGTGTGTTAATGTGGCATAGGTTGTGGTTTGGCAGTGTACACTTTTTTTTTTCCTTTTTCTTTTTGATTTCCTTACATTATTCTATCAGTAATTTAGTCCCTGCTTCATGTAGCATCGTCGTTGCAATTGTCGAGTACTGCCCGTCACCACGCTGATATTATTATATGCAGTTTTGATTTCTTCGACTTAGCACTCACATGAGCGGGCATTCGAAGGCCTTGAAGCAACTTGACCATCATGATCCCTTCGCGAATTCGGAAGTTGCCAGTGGATCCTGGGGTGCCCCGTTCCCAATCCCTGGGTTAACTCGGTCTCTTGCTGGCAGCAACGGCATATACTAGTTTAGAGATAATCTGTCTCTGTTGATCTGGTTGATCTGCGTCACTAGTTCAAGCCATGAGCTAGTAATCGTGATGAAGAGAATATGAGGTGAGTGGCTCCATGTTTTTTTCACTCGAATAGTTGGAGCGAGTTGGAGCTTGGGAACCTACGCCCTTGCCAATAGGTAGTGCTGGCCAGGGTTCTTTGTCCGATCCAGAACAAGAGTACATTGAAGACTCGGAGGTTACCACGCGTGTACGATACGAAATCACCACCTGCGCCGACGAACTGAGACATGCCGTGTATTCCAGATATGTACTCCCCCGATTCAGGTTGATAGACCAAAGTCCCGATCGGTGGACGACCTTCGCTATCAAAAGGGAGAGACGAAGAAGGTTACCGGCGGTAATTACTGTGCGCATTCACATGCTCGCTGCGTCTGCACGTGTCTGATCTTTCCAGATAACGTGGGTAGGAGAGATATGGCACATACGTGCGTCCTCTGCCCTCGTCACGTCGTCTATCAGCGCATCTCCAAATCACTCAGTGGCGTTCGTGCGTGATATTGGCTCTCCAGGAATGGGTGCCTCAAGGTGAGTTTTGTTTGCAACCGATGCTGATCTCTCCTTCGATATCGGATCAGATACGGGTGAAGTGAAATGACGAGAGATATCGTATGGGGACGTGAGTAACATGGTTTAATTAGCATGGGATGTAGGTTTCAGTGCTTGTCGATTTTAATCCAGATAACATAAGTTTATTTGTCTGGTTCATTGACAGGGTCATGCCGATCACTGCGTGATTAGGACACTTGCATTGCGATACCAAGTAGTGTGTTTGCATTCTCGTTCTGCCAGGGGACAATCCCTTATGTCGCTCTCGTGGTTGCTCTCGCTCACCTTATCTCAGGGCAATCTTTGCATTCGCTTCTTTCCGATGGGCGTGCGAGAGGTTTTCCCCAAGTTAGCAAATGTCGGCAGGGGAATTAAACGTGTTCCACTGCTGCACGAGGTTCAGGCATGGCTGGAAACGGCACCAGATCGAGGCTGTGGACCATGACAGGACAAGGTACCCAAAGGATCGGGGGTGGGTCATATCACATTTGTGGCGGAGCACGCGGAAGCGGCTACATGTCCACGACTCCATGTGGATGCCGAACGCGCTTTGTCCTACGCCAAGGCTGTGAGATATCGTGTTCCTCAATATTAATCCTGCGTGTTTGCCGCGAGAGTCGTATATGTATGTTTCTTCCCCTGACGACGAAGCCGATCATTGTGAATGGTGGACATACCGAGACCTAACGTAGATCAGATCGATATGGGTCTCAAGATCTCGTGCGCGCCTTTTCTCGAATCCATTTTAAGTGATGTGGGATACGCCGCGCCATGTACGCTGTCCCGTAGTCGAGCCACTTATCTAATGTGCCCTCATGCCCCGGGGCTGCTTTGAACCTAATAGTTCCGTACCCCGCCGTTGACGTATTTGCGCCCCATGCTTATATATCTGGTGGATATTAGTGGGATGTACCTTGCAATTGGATGTACTGTACCCCTATCATTTTGGCGAACACCTTGATTGGGAAAGACAGTCTTGATCGGATCACTGACAAATGGACTTACACGCTGAGCAGGGCGCAGCCCTGCACGGTGAGCTAGTTTTAATGGGCTTGGATAGGTTTTGCGCTGTGACAGAAACACGCTCTAGCAGTGGAGATATACGAATTCGGACACGAACCTCATGAATGCCGGCGTGACAGCGTACAGGTGAGATCTAGTGATCAGTGTACGGAATATCGCTATCTTGGCACAGCACCTTGACAGGCCACTATAGCAACGAAAGTGGGGATGGAGTGGGTCGTGGAATTGATTGAATAATGGGATCCATGTAGACATGTGGGCCAAGGGTTGTAGGAGATGCCGAGCGGGCTTGATTCCCGACTATCGCTGCGGTGCCGGTCTCCACGGAGATAATACGTTGTCTACTTTCTTACGGAAAGACCGCAACCTCGAAGTATTGGGCAGACTGAAACCTTTCGTCCTTCACATCTTCGATGGTGCTAGTCGTCAATTGTCAAGTCCGGTCCAGGGACACCCCACTCGATCCATGGTCGTACCCCTCTGCGCGATATTCTTCGCCCAGATGGGCTCCATTCCTGATGGCGAGGCGGTTCGCGATTTCCCCAGATGGTAGACTTTGTGGACATCCCGGCCAAGGACCCTGGACGAGGAGAGGAACAAAGACGAGAACCGCGTTTTGTTTCGCGCATCCGAGGCATCGTTCCGGGATGTAGTACTTGTTAAGTGGCGCCTGCATCGTGGAAGGACGAATGAGTATCTTCCTCTTTGGTCTGCCAACTAGTACGGGAGACAAAGTATACGATGACCCATATAGCTCCGTACAATTCGGAGCTTGAATGCGTCTTCGCCCCGCCATTGCGCTGGGTCCGATCGCTCCACCGCCACTGACCCTGAAGAACGATACCATTGTATGAAACTGTAAACAAGGCCTCTGCCGGCGAAGTTCGGTGCTTCCTCTATTTGACTTACTGTGATAGAAGTGAAGCCATTACCACGTCCCGAATTTACAAGGACGACTCGACTTTCCCCTCAGCCTGCCGTCATATCTCAGTTACAACTATTGCAAAGGAATATGTCTAGCGTTCAGAGTAAGCAGGAAGGTTTTAGAATGCCGTAGTCATTGGTATTGATTTTTTTTTTGTGAAGTTGATCCGAAACTTCTGCGAGAAATTCAGACTGAAGAACCTACAAAGTTTATCGCGTTCTTCCCAGATGGTCGACATATGATGCAGGTTTCTCCCGACGGGGTGATCCAATTGCGAGTATCAGACGGTCAGAGAGTGGGTTCATTCATGGCAATGCCAGACGTGAATGCGCTATCTCAAGAGACGGAAGATGATTTGTTGCTGGGCATGATAACCGAGTGACCGTCTGGGACGTAACAACCCAGAACAAGGTATATGAGCATACCCGCTCACATGATTTGTGGGTTTCAAGTAGAAGGTGCTCCGCGTTGTTTTTTGGGTGGTGTTTTAACTAATTGCGTGTACTGTTTACAGAAGAACACCAACACCATACTTTGTTTGCAGCTGTGATCGTGGTCTGTACCTTGACTTCTTGCAATTCTCCCCTGCGGGCGACTGCCCCGCTGTCGGTACGGCAGGCAAAATAACGTCACGCCTTCCACTCTTCACATATGGGATGTTTCCTCCGGTGATCAGCTGACTCGGCGCCTGGAATTCCCATTGAATCGGTTCATGCGATAAAGAAATTTCACAGGACGAGCGCCCCATCATCGTCAACTGGCTGGACTGGACAGTGGACAGCAAGTCTTGGTTGGATCCCACCGATCCCTGATGACCATCGATGTGATGACCAAATCAATGGAACGAAAGACATCCCTTCTTTCCAGACTCTTTCGAATAGTAGCAACTTCATCTTGTCTGCAGCCACTCTTAGGAATTCCTCGTTGGGTGCCTACTTTTGGGATCCTGTGACGTTCACGGAAGTGGGCTTCGATATCGCTCGTCATCTCCCACTCGCTGTTTCACCTGATAGCACTCTCCTTGCAACTCTCCTGTTGAGCGACGACTCAGATGGCTCGAATGTAATTTTCATTTGGACTATCTACACCCCAAGCTCGATATATTGATATACTGAGGGTGCTCACTATATACAATGATTTCGACTTGTACGATGTATCCCTTGTCATCATGAGGTGGATGTCGTCAGTCAACCCGAGCATCCCAGGGACGAGTATGGGTGTTTTGTTACCTAGACTCTAAATCGGGGCGGACATCCGGAAGTTCCCATCTTGGCCCACACGACCGTGACTCCGTACTTACTGCATGGCTATACCCCGGGCGTTCCGAGCCGGACGTATTCCTCCCCGCCGTCCGGATGAGAAGCCAACTACGTTTTATACGTAGTCGAGCGACTAGCTACTAATGATCCAGATGCTGTACATCGGCCGAGCCCACCGGTCTCATTCTGGGTCTATGGACCTTCTTGGAGCCCATTTGTATTGCGCCAAAATATCCATACTCCTCTCCGTTTGAAGGATCTGCGATCGATAGACTAGTCTCCTCCAGGTTGGCAGGCCGAAGAGTTTGAACGAAGACAGTCTATAACCTGACTGGCTGTGAGATCATCATGATAGGCACACGAGAGTACACGGTTCGTCCAGAGCGGTTCTGACGCAGACCAACTGATGGCCACTGACATTCCCTTTGCACCAGACCCTATGCGGGTTCTTCCTTCAAGACGATCCCGAATCAGAAGTGGATGCTGTACGCACACCCTCTCATTGAGTACACGAGTGTAGACGATCGTTGATCTGATCTGCCCACTCCCACCACCACAGGCTGTGAGCGCTTGAGCTTCGTCCGAGTCCTTGTCGACACTGAAAGAGGCCAAATCTGTTCTAGATACAGATACCCCCCCGTTTCGGACTTCAGGACGACAATGACGATCGCTGGGCGAAATTCAAAGGGGAGATCGAACGACTCGACGCGAGCGCACCATCGGGGACGCAGTACAAGGTCGTCTTTCTTGGGAGACATGGCGAAGGATACCGTGCGTCCTCTACCAGAATGCTCGAAATGTTTTGGTTTCAGAGGAGTCTACTACAGATAACGTGGCGATGGCAAAGTACACCACAGAGGCATGTTCGTGATTTGATCGGATGGGATCTTCAACTGACGCGATTCCCCAGGATTGGTATACAAGGCAAGCTTGATCACGGGTCGGTCGTACAGCGCTCTCATTTTCTCGATACTACACCAGCTGGACAAGGCTGAATGGCGACGGAGAGCTTGTGTGGGGGCGTGAGTAGCACCGCACGAGCTCCCACATCCGAGCTCAGTCCCCGATCACAGCCGATCCAGAGCTCACTGAGCTGGGTGTAGAGCAAGCAAAAAATGCCCACCGAGCGTGGAAGGCAGAACTCGAGTACAACATCCCTCTTCCGGAGAAACTGTATAGCAGCCCCATGCGCCGCGCGATCAAAACCAACCAGGTCACGTTCGAAGGTCTCCTCAGGCCGGGTCTTAAGACCACTATCGTAGAGGCGGGTCGCTCGTTGAGATCCGACTGACGCTTGCACGCTCAGCTTGTAATCCTAGAACATCCGCGAAAAGAACTCCGTATCTACATGCGATAAGAGACGCACAAAGTCGGAGATCGCAAACGACTTTCCTGACTATCCATTCGAGGAAGGGTTTACTGAAGAGGATGAAACCTGGAATCCCGAGGACAGAGAAACGCTTGAAGAGCTTGATATCCGTGCCAAGAAGGTGCTGGACATGATATTCGATAATGACAAGGAACAATGTATGTCCAGAATGTTCTCAGAGGCGTCACATACAGATGGATGACTATTCCAGTTATTTCCATCACGTCGCACCATGCATTCATCGGCGCTCTCCTACGGGTCTGTGGACACCGTCCTTGGGCACCCTCAACTGGAGGCAAGTAGCTGCAAGCTTTGGTCTGTGAGGGACCGCTAATTGTTCACTAGGTGTTGTACCGATTGTCTTGAAAGCTGAGCAAGTGTCATTGAATTGAAGGCAGGTTACGATAAATATCCCTATACACTAAGCCATCGATTGAATGATGTGTGGGGTTGTCAGATCCATGTACTAGTAGAAGAAAGTGATATCGAGAAGAGATCATTCTGGCGTTCGTACGTTCATAATTCCAAGTTACTGATCAAAGCTGCTCCCATCGCTACTTGCCATACGTTCCACTGAATTTGAATTCTCCACTGTCAGACCAGCGAATATTGACATGCGATCCGGTGAGAGACAGGTAGTCGTACCTGTCAGTAACCACGTCAGGAATAGCGCAAAAGCTGATTGGAGGGACTGACCTGACAGAAGCTTGGATTTGTCCAAACAAGTTATTGAAGTCAGCGACGGGCATTTTGTGCATCTTGAAGTTGGGAGGACCGCCTAGTCCCAGAAGGGTCCCAAAGACAAGCGGATCGCTACACACGCCATCATACACCCACTTGGCAGTACCTGTCTTGCACGAGGGCTTCCACTGATAATTGTGGCACAACGCGTTAGATATCATTATCTATCCGAATATGGAAGCCACCCACTGCCATCTGCTTCGTGATCCCACTTTTGGCAGCCTTGCGAAGTTTCTCGACAGCGGCTGCGAGTTTCTCTGGCGTCATCGTCTTTGGCGCCGGACCAGCTTGGGAGGCAGACTCCAAGTTCCCTTCGAGATCCCTCGCGTACTGCGCGAGTTTGACAAACTTGCGGCGCAGGTCCTCATCATCGTCCAGGATCGGGTACGTGTCTGGTTTAGCGAGGATCGCTTTCACGAGCGCTTGTGCGTCGCTGTGCGCGTTAGTTCGCGACTTTTTGGAACTGGACGCGCCATCGTTAGCGTCTGTGGCTTTGCGTTTCGTTGCCACCATGATGTGTGTGAGTTTTCACGCGAGAAATGGAAAGCGGAGGTAGGCGACGCGATTATATTAGTGTGACGGAGCGCGTCGTCACGCCGCATCGCGTCACGCATCCAGAACCAGTGGCGGTCATGGAGCCTGAATGGACAAGCGAGTGCAGCTACCCGAGGCGAGGAGAACAAGCCGCGATGATCAACATGCTGAATTGATGAGGCCAATGAGCTAATATTGGTCTGAATCGTAGTACTCGCCTTCGATCTGAGATTAGCATCTTGAGATGCCTTCGGTCGGAGTGTCTGCAGGTGTTGTATTATGTGTTGCTGAGTTGCGTTGCCTACGCGGAGCATATTTTGGTGGTAAGGCTTGTGAAACGAAGACAACTGATTCAGATAATGGAGATTCTGTATTCGGCACCACTTGTCACTCAATCTGCCGGAGTCTATATCAGCTATCAGAGAAGCGGCTATTCATATCAACTTGAGACACTGCCTATTAATTGTCTGAAGGCGGATACAGCATAGCGCAGTCCGGGCTGAGAAACCGCTGCACTGTGTGGTGAATCTCAAATGCGAATCCCTTGTTTCACCGGGGTCTATGAGGGCTGAGGGGAAACGGGGACCATGCCAACAAGGCTGAACGATTACCAAGGAAGTCAACTACGGTGGGAGCAGCGTTGCCCTCCAGCCTGAGTGGCAGCAATATTCCAAAGTTTTTCCCTCGATCTGACTTGGTCTTGTGAAGCTAAAAATGGGTTTCTCTTACATTGACAGCGTCCACACTGCGCCACGGGGGCAGTGTCGTGGGTTTTGTGGCCCATTGTACAATGCACACGACGATGCGCCTTCGCGATCAAGCACGGCGGACGTCGGGTCCTCGACGACGCCCACCAAGGCGACGCGAAGGGAAACCACTAGTACGTACTTTAATCTATCATTTTGAGGAAGTCGGTTCAGTGGTGGAGTGGCGTGGGAGGTCGGTCCAAGTAAGGCAATACCCTCTGCCCAGCCCTGTACCCGAACCCTCTGCCCAGCTCTGAATTTAATTTTCCGTTTATTTCGACATCTTGCTCCTCAACAACAACCATCATCTTCTCCATCCTTTCTCCACACCGTACGTACCCGTCGTTCTCGCCGTCGTCGAACACAGCGAGCTCATCGTTTTTCACGTCCTCCAGCAACACACCCCTCTTCCACCATACACAGTAAGTATATCAGCGCGTCCTCGACGCGTTTATACCGCGTTTAGTACCTCCGAACACGTTGCTCATCAATCCTCTTCCAGATGCCTGAATCTCGCGAGGACTCTGTCTACCTTGCCAAGCTCGCTGAACAAGCTGAGCGTTATGAAGGCAAGTGTTCCTTGCTTTGGTCGTGTGCGCCAGTGTTGATCGTGTGCCACAGAGATGGTCGAGAACATGAAGCGCGTTGCTTCCTCCGACCAGGAACTCACCGTCGAGGAACGTAACCTCTTGTCCGTGGCATACAAGAACGTCATTGGTGCCCGCCGTGCATCGTGGCGTATCGTGTCGTCTATCGAGCAGAAGGAGGAATCCAAGGGCAACGAAGTCCAGGTTTCCATGATCAAGAGTTACAGAGAGAAGATCGAGAGCGAGCTCGCTAAGATTTGCGAAGACATCCTCGACGTCCTCGAGAAACATCTCATCCCTTCGGCTGCCTCTGGCGAGTCCAAGGTATTCTACCACAAGATGTACGTTGTCTCTTGTCACGCCCTCGTCAAATTTTGACGGGATCATATAGGATGGGTGACTACCACCGCTATCTCGCCGAGTTCGCAACCGGTGACAAGCGCAAGGAAAGTGCTGACAAGTCTCTGGCTGCCTACAAGGATGCTTCCGACGTCGCTGTCACTGAACTTCCGCCGACACACCCCATTCGTCTCGGTCTCGCGTTGAACTTCTCCGTGTTCTACTATGAGATACTCAACAGCCCCGATCGTGCATGTCACCTTGCCAAGCAGGCATTCGACGATGCCATTGCTGAGCTTGACACCCTTTCGGAGGAGAGCTACAAAGACTCGACCCTCATTATGCAACTACTACGGGACAACCTCACTCTCTGGACGTCAGACATGCAAGATGCTGGTACGTTTATATATCCAGTGTCTCTGCTAGAATCTTAGTTAACTGGTTTGCAGACAAGGCAGACTCGACAGATGTTGCCGATGCCCCTGCCGACGAGTAGACGGTCATCTTGTTCCTTTCCACTCCTGCACCCGTGGCTAGGACGCAGTGGTTGCCAACTAGTATCCTTGGGTGGTTTCATCATCACATTATTTGCATTGTCTCACCTGTCGCATCTTTTTTCTCCTTTCATGTTCTTTTATTATACCGTAGTATGCTGCGGTGGCTAGTTGTCTCTGGTGTCATAGAGGCGAATGGAAGAAGTTTGAATGGACACGCCGTGTGTGCTGTAGATCTGAGTAAAAGATGTGGACGACCAAATATAACACTACGCCATGAAGGTGCTCAGCCTGAGTCAGCGGTGTAATGTTGTCTACTATGACGAGCCTGAGGAATGCACCGACAACCCTGGGCCTGCTCACGTTGGCCATAGTGTACACGCTTTTTCGTGCTGCATCTGACGTCCCACGTCTAATATCGCCCCAAGGATGTCGGATGTCATGGATGTCACCTTCATATCTCCTCCAGTCCGATTTCAACACCTCTTGGACACCACTCGCTAACCGATACTCACTCTGGCTTTACCGTGAAGTTGGATGGGAGCCTAACCAGGTGAGACTTTGGACTCGGAGGGTGGGTCAAACACGTTGATAGCTAATGAGTTGTTCCTGAATGAGGTGCATAGGCAATGGGTTTGCCCGTCCTGTTCATACCCGGAAATGCGGGATCATCGCACCAGGTGCGCTCAATAGCGTCGTCTGCTGCTAGACAATACTTCTCGTTGCCGTTCGTCGTGTCACACGAATTTACAGGACGAGGAGCGAAACCCATAGATTTCTACGCCGGTATGCTCCTCTTGTTTGACCTGATTTCTCAGTTGCGTTTTACATTTAACACATTGACATTTCAGTGGAGTTCAATGAAGATCTCTCTGCATTTCATGGCTCTACACTCGATTCTCAGATTGCCTATACATCTGCGGCGGTGGAGTATGTTCTCTCTCGTTACCCTCCCAGCACCCAAATCATTGTCATGGGTCATTCCATGGGTGGTATTGTAGGCACTGCTCTTCTCCCCTCCGCAAACATTACGGCTCTCATCACTATGTCTACCCCACATACACTTCCTCCAGCTCGTTTCGACGCCCGAATCGAAGAAATATATGGACGAAATCAAAAAGCATTGCACGAAGACGAGACGCCGATCCTGTCCATTTGCGGAGGTGCGACGGATACAATGATCCCTTCCGAGACTTGCATTCTGCCAGAGGGCCCCACAAAAGTAGGCGTCTACAGACGGACGGTGTTCACGTCCGCGCTCGAAGGCGCATGGACGGGGGTTGGACACCGCGAGATGGTGTGGTGCCATCAGGTGCGGTGGCGTGTCGCTCGGGCAGCGCTGGAACTCGGAGCCACACGAACAGTAGAAGAGCGTGCGCGAGTATTGGATCGGTGGTTGAGAGACGGGAGTTTATTGCCATCGGATGGTGATTCCGTCCGAGACCTGAGCCTTAAAGAGGGGGAATACGAGGCACTCTCCGCGGATTTGCAACTCGTTCTCAATCGTCCGCTCGGGAAGCGGACCTACCTCCTGCCTATACCGAGCACCGATGAAGGGAATAGTCGGACATTTGTCTTGTATGTTTCTCAGGGAAGTGTCTCCAACGTGTCCCCACACCATGCTCTCAATTTGCGTGTGTCTGTACATCTTTGCGCGGAACGTCCCGTGGAGGATGCAACCGTGTTATGCGGCTCCCTTGCACCGGCTTCGCTCAAACTTCTCCCAACCCCGATCCCTGGCAAGCCATTCCCAGCACCCAACGAAGGAGCAGATGAGAGCGAGGGCATGGTATTTTTCGAGGCCGAGCTTCCACGTGGAGTGGAAGGCTGGGTAGGAGTCACTGTCGATGCCGGTGATGATGGTAGTGGTCAGGTCACAGGAGGGTTTGACCAATCACGCAATATCAAGCACGAGCTTAGCCTCTGGCGTGGGTGGATATTGTATTCATCTGGCAAGGTTACGAGACTGACGGATTTTTGCAGGCCTACTTTTTGGGGGTGTGAAGATATCACTACCTCGGTCTGACAATGTGGGTTGGAGGACCTATATCAGTCTTCCACGCCTCCCAGCCACTGCGCTCCTGGCGTATCGACTCGTCCCTAAAATGGCGGAATATTCATCGTGTGCAGGTAAGCGCGTCGTGAAGAGCTGCGAGGACGTACGCTGATACATAGTTAAAGCACCTCTGTTTTCTCCGTTGCTCGTCCACACTTCAGAGACCTCCGAACTACACTACTATCGTCTTGCCTCCGATCAACCTATTTTCCTCCATAGTCATTCCTCTGCTCCTTACATCCCTCCTCTACGCCTTGCCCCATCTTACGGGCTGAATCTCACGATCCATTCTTCTGGACCTAGCTGTCAAGATGTCACAGAGGTGCACCTTTCAGTCGACTGGTGGGCTTCGGTGGGTAGAATAGGCACGCGGTATCCTACCACGTTACTCAGCTGGGGTGTTGGAATCGTCGCGCTTCTTTTGTTCCATTCCTGGGGCTTAGATGGTCAGCAGCTGAGCGTCCGCGAGTCGTTGGGTGTGTTCGTAAAGCACCGGATGCCCGCACTGATGGCGGTCGCCGGGGTGATTGCGTTGCTCCCGTTGGGTCCCAATTATTACCTCGGGGTTGGAAACGAGTTAGGGGTGTTACACGCAGTACTGGCAGCGCTTCTTGTCGGTGTGGCAACCGGAATGGTGTGCGTCAGTTGGTGGTTACTAGTAGCTCTCATGTGGCCACTCAGGTTGCTGGGGAGAGGATCTATTTCTATTCAAAGGTGCAGTATGACAACTATTTCTCTATCTCCGAGTTGACGAACGGAGAGCAGGAAACCCGAAGGCATCGATGTGCGACGAAGCACGGTCATTTCCATGGTCCTGGTGCTAGTACTTATATTCCTGTTGGTGCCGTGGCAGGTGGCTTTCCTTGGTTGCTGGATCATCCAACTTCTCAACTGCAACACGACCTGTCGACCCAAGTCGTACCCGGGTTCTGTCCCGACGTTGGCAAGTACACCTACGAATTCTACACCCATATGCGAACGGGGTGACAGCGAAGACGATACGCCAGCGGATCGCTCGAGCCCGTCCCCCAGCCGATCGCCCAGCATACCCAACCACACGCTCAAACCCACGTTTGCGAATGCGTACAATCAGAACACGCACGTATTGTTGCTCATGACGTGGCTCCTTCCCCTGGCTGCACCAGTCTTGGCGGTATGGGTGCGAACGATCCAAACAGCGGGGTACACGACGCCGTTCAACGGCGATCACAACGTGTTCAAAGTTGCTCCGGTGATGGTGCTCGTGGATCTCTTGGGACGTGGACGACCACTCGACACGACGTGCGTGTGTTCTCAGAAAATTTTGTCGTTCTGACTCATGATCGTGGATCTTTTGTCGTACTACAGGGCGGCGTGGCGACTCCCAGCGCGATGGGGATGGGTTATTGTCGCTGTGGTCGCGTTTATGATGGGCGGACGGCGGGCTTATGTGGTGTATGATGTGGCTAGCGTTCAGGTGGTGATCCTGTTGCTTTGCCAGATGAAGGCGTGGTTTTATGGGTGATGGGCCTATCGTGCACGATACGCCGTTGTCCTTCTGAAGGAACCGTATGGCTGAGGAGAGACGGTGTCAATTTTAATGCATATTATAATTAGCAAAGTTCAGGATCTACGCCTCTTCACAACATTTTGACGGACGTAAACGAAACAGCTCTCGGACCGGTCATACCGGCAATCATCACGTGATTCAAGTAAATCCGTAGTATGCCCACATGTTTGTCCATTTTCTTGTATTGATTTAGTCATGCTCTCAGGCCCATGAACTTCCGGTGAACTGGATCGCAGACCTAATCCACCGCCTGACAGAAGGTGTTGTCTATTTTGTCCGTATCATCGGTTCAAGGTTGTATAATGTCATCGACAGCCCGCCGTAATAAACCCCGAGATGGACTCTCCATTCGACGACCCACCAGTGCTTTCAACTTCACCTCCCTCGGTCAGAGGTGTGTCTCCCATAAGACGGAGAGGCGACCGAGACACTTCCAGCCCGACCGGTTCTATCGAGCATACCTTACGTGCCCGTGGTTCCCCGACGCTGACGCGCTCCGTGGACCCTCATGACCCTGACGCCCGTGAACGACAACGGACCATGGACGTAGATATGGCGCTACATCTCTCCCGTGCGCGGAGGGAGACCGTCGTGCACCCTACCTCTCCCTTCGATGGTCCTCGAGCATCCGATCCTCCGTTCGGCTCATTTTCGGCCGTCGAACAACATGATTTTCAGTTGGCTCGCGGAGAGGAACCACATCCAGTTGACCACCACACCATTCACGGCGGTCATGTCACTGCGCCGGGTTCGGTTGTGGGCCTCAGACCAAACGAGCCCCAGGATCCCTCGCTTTTCGTTGCCATCGAGGACCAATGTGCGCTACCGAATTGTCAAGATGCGTCGTCGTCTATTCCATTTCTGCCGAGATATCAACTCAGTTCTCCCCGGTCTATATTCGATTTTGCGCCCCTCGAGAGCTTTGCTACAGAAGAGAAGGAGAGTTTAGGTCTTTCGCCGTCTAGCGGTCCACCAACCATTAGGCTTCGGCATCCGAAAGAACGGAGGGATGAGGGGCAGCAGACGTCATCTCTACTACCCGGCAGCGGGGCCTTTGATCTATCTGGAGCAACCGCTGTTCCTCGGCGCCCAGGTGCTCGTCAGCGTAAGCTCAGCGAGAGTGCGCCTCTCCCTCGACCCCGCAAAAATGGCAGGGGAAAATTAGCGCTTTTCGAACACCAGGTGAATGAGCCAGTATCAGGTATCCCGACGAGACTCACGGGCACCGGTCAGCTGAGCGTGGTCCCTTCGTCCGAGGATGTGTCTGGGATGTTCTACCAATTCATATCGCCGCCTCCGACAGGCTTTGGTGGTGTCGTGTCCCCAGGCCGTGACAGACCGTACAGATTCTCATTCTACTCCAATGCCTTGTCGGCGACCATCCATGCCCGCAGCTTATGTGAGCTTCCAGCGGAAGGTCAATCCTTTGAGGACTTGTTCAGTGGTGTGTCATTTCCTGCCCCGAGGCAGGGGGACGCCACGGGAGGACCCCCCGCTTTCGCCGCACCGGTGCCTATTCCTCCTTCTCGACCAAGTATTTTCATTCCCAATGGGCGGGGAACCCCATCAAGCACCGAAGGAGTGCCAGCGAGTTATCGTAATGGTATCTTTGGACGACCCGCGGAGGGGGCTGGTCCTGGTCGCCCGAATGGCTCAGGCCCAACAACGAATGCTGATTCTGAGGCGAATACATGGTGGCTCGATATACAAAGTCCAACCGACGAGGAGATGAAAATTCTGAGCAAGGTAATCACGCTTACTTTTGCATTGCATGCGCCAACTCACGCGGAGTTCTCAAGGTATTCTCAATCCACCCCCTAACTACGGAAGACATCCTAATGGAGGAAGCTCGCGAGAAGATTGAGCTCTTCCGGAATTACTACCTCGTTTGTTTCCGAAGCTTCGATCAAGATCCGTACAGCCCCACATATCTCGAGCCCTTGAACATGTACATCATTGTCTTCCGCGAGGGTATCTTGTCCGTGCGTCCTTTTTTTTTGTGATGCAAGTGCCTTCCTTTGAACTCACGGTTATCGTCAGTTCCACTTTCGCCCAACACCGCACCCGCAGAACGTACGCCGTCGAATTAAGCAACTCAAGGACTACATCAACGTCACGTCGGACTGGATTTCATATGCCCTGATCGACGATATCACTGATGCCTTTGGGCCGCTCATCCAGTCTATCGAGTATGAAGTCGACTCTATTGATGAGCTCGTGCTTATTCTCAAAGACGCCGAACAAAGCGATATGTTACGCCGGATTGGGACGTGTCGAAAGAAAGTAATGGGGCTCCTAAGATTGATGGGCAATAAAGCGGACGTTGTCAAGGGTTTGGCAAAACGATGTAATGAAAATTGGAGGGTGGCGCCTACGTCCGATATCGTGGGTTCTTTTGCCACTGTCATTGCTTGGCGAGTGGTGCTGATCACAGCGGCCTCCTTTTCTGTTTGGCAGGGTCTCTATCTCTCTGACATCCAGGTATGCCCATTTCAGACAAAAACAAAATATTTCAGCCGCTAATGCGATGCAAAACAGGACCACCTGATCACCATGACCCAAAACCTGAACCACTATGAAAAAATCCTCTCCCGCTCCCATTCGAACTACCTCGCCCAAATCTCGATCGAGATGACGGACGCCAACAACCAGATCAACGACGTCCTTTCGAAGCTGACCGCCCTCGGTACGGTGCTCATACCCATGAACTTGATCACAGGTGCCGTCCCTTTTCTCATCTCGTTGATCAGGAATGTCTGAATCATGCGCGACCGATAGGTCTTTGGGGGATGAACGTCCACGTACCAGGGCAAGATTCGGACGTATCGGTACGTCTTTTTGTCGTCGCAGCCTGACAGTAAATGACCAAATGCGCGCGTGTCTGCCGTGTTGTCCAGGAGGGCTATGCGTGGTTCTGTTCCATTGTCGCTGGGCTAGCCGCGTTTGCGCTCATCGGAGGATACACGACGTATCGCTTCATGGTTCGACGGTGAGGAGAGGGGAACAAGCCCGAGGGAACACGCGACGATCGGCCGTCGGCCGTCGGTCAGTCGCCCTTGGTCTCGTCCGCGGTAATTTCCTGGGCATTTCTTTCTTTCATTTATTTATTTATTTTTCCTTTGGCATTCATTTCCTCTCCCTTTTTACAGCAACGTGGATCGACCCTTGGTTTCCTTTATTTTTTCCCCCATACTTCCCGCTTCTTCATGCGATCTGCCATGTTTACCATTGTTTTTTGCTCCCCCCCCTTTTTTTTTCACAGCATTCCATTGCATCACACAGCACTTTCTAGATCAGAGGAAATGGAAGAAAAAAAAGGACATCCAGTTGGTTGACACACTGTAGCATACTATTACTCGCGGGGTCACTTGCATAGAGGTTTCTCCAAATCACAAACCCGTGACAAAGATGCGGAACGAAAACGAATCAATGCAATGAAATGAAATGGCGCGAGATGGTCAGAGAACACGACCGACGGACGGACTACTCGTACAACGAAACAATGGGGGAGAAAACCATACGAGACGTTTTGAGAGCAAAAAAAAAAAACTTGAGGGGAAATCGATGACGGGACGGTAAACAGGGGAGAAAAAAAATAGCGTAAAGAGGTGCTCATGTCGTCCCTGCTCGAACGGACCCAACACACACGATTTTATTTCTTGGGCAAGACGAGCTTGATGGAGCGCATCGGTGGGGTATTTGAATGTCCGGACGACGGGAGGGGTGGCGGCGGTGGCGGCGCACTACCGTACGGCACGGAGGACGATGGCCGTGGCGAGGGCTCGGTGTCGACGGGCGACACGATCATCGCTAGCGAGGGCGAGAGCGTTTGTTGCATCGCGCGCGTAGGCACTGATGCCGGTGGCAGCACTGGCGTTTGTGGATGTCGTCGCGCTTGCTTTGGCGATCGCGAGCCCGATACTGAACCCGAACCTGAACCAGGGCCAGAGTGGCCGTGGGGAACGTCTGGCGGCGTAGGCGAGTCGTCGACGAATTTACGCTTCTTCCCGCCACCATGCGGTGATATAGGAAGCGGTGCGGGGTGTGGTTGCTCTGGCGCTTCCGAACGACGTCGAGGGCCCGCAGGCGTGGGGGTGATATTGTGCCACTGGCTTGACCATGGTGGCGGCGGTGGGACGTGATGCCCATTAGACGGTGGCCTCGCGAGCTCGTATACCGGCGTGGGTGGCGTCGGCAGCGGCAACGGCGAATGATGTGGATGCGCGTGGTGCCGGTGATGACTTGATGATGGTCCAGGGTCCGCAGATCGGGGCATGGATGGCGCTGGGAGGCCACGTTGATGAGGTGCACCGTTGGCACCCTCAGGCTGACCCGGGGTGAACCGTATCAGTTCGACAAACAGCGTTTGAGTGTATGGTGGAAGCATCTTGGTGTACACAATATCTTTGCTGAAGCTGTCCAGCATGGCACTCGTATTCACATACATATCCGATTCCTGATTATCTACAGGATGGGTCAGATTTTTTTTTCTTCCCGCGAATAATGGAGCACTGGAATAAAATAAGAATAAAACTTACCAATATGTTTTACCCGTACTTCCGAATAAATATACGGTCGATTCTTGCGCAGACAACACAGTGGGCACATGAACCGGCTTTGATGCTGTCCAATGGCCGCATCGACGGGGAAGAACACACACCCAGCATGATACCTCTTGTTACAGAGTTCGCATTCCACCACCGGGTAGTTGAGCAGATACTGCGTGCGACCTCTGCAAATACACCGCGTCCCATCGAGCCAATCATTATCGATGTCCTGCCCAAACGTGAACCGTGGCCGTCTACGCTTCCGGACACGAACTGGCGTCGGTTGACCGGCAAGTATACGATGCAAGCCAGCGAGGTCGAGACCGAATGACACCTCCCGCGAAGGCGACACCGCAAACTGGATCTTGTACAGCTTCCGCATATAATGGCGCACCTGTGGAATGTATTCCGGGCGTTGGTTACCATGCTGAGAAGCGAACGTCAAAAAGTGGCCGATCACTGATGATAAGCGGTCTACACGATGGACGACGATCTCCAACTGTTTCCACGCATCCGAGTAATTCTTGGTGATGTCAGGGGCAGAGAAAAGGATTTGGGGTAGGAAGCAAAAGTGCCAGCTTCGTTCCTTGTGAATGGCACCGTTCCAGTGATGATGATCGCAGAATGGGCACGAACCACCGTTGGCAGCGCAGACGCCATGGAATCGTGCAAAACAGTGGTCGCATTGGACTGCATCAGATTGTGTACCGGGGGGTGGCGGTCGAACGGGGGCCGTGCAGATACACGTAAAATATTCGTCATTCGGGGGGAGATCATCTTCGGGTCTTGTAGACTCGATGACGTCTTCAAGGATTCCCTGACCATGAGCACAGCCATGCTGGGGACAATACCACGGCAAGTCCTCCAGCCACTTTTGATGCAAGACGAGCTGCGCATCCAGCTTCTCAAAGATGGGTAACGAGAACATCGAGAGATGTTCTCGTGCATAGGTCTTCCACTTCTTCATCATGTCAAAAATGTCTGCTTCGTCCCGGTGCTGGTAACGATTTCTCAAAATCGCCTCGCAGCGATTCTCGAGGTCGAGCGCAAACTCAGCGGTCTGCTTGAGATCCCGAATGGCAGGGATACTAAAGTCCTTCTCTGCGCGAGCCACGAATCTCATAACCTCCGACACCTTCGGCTTCGGCCCCTGGCCATCCGGCAACAACCACGACTTTGCCTGCTTCTCGAAGTCCTTGGCCTTGTTCCGAGCAGAAAGCAGCCGGTCATAAATCGTGACGTCAACGGGGACGGAGGGATCCATCTCGAAAAATTCGTCGAGCTCCTCGACCGTTTTGTACGGTTGGTCGAGGACGTGTCTCGCCCTTTCTCCCCATTCATCACCAGCGCGTTGTCTCGAATACAACGTTTCGACAAACTCGTTGTCCTCGCCGAGATTGCAAGATCGAGCACGCGTGAGGAGACCGCGGACATCTTCCAGCGTCGTGGTGCTATCATCCGCCTTTTCCTCGAGTTCCTTCAGAAGCTGCTCACGGGACACGATCTTCTCGACTTCAAATATTTCTTCGAGGTAAACGTTGAGGGAGGAGGCCTCCATGAGCAGTCGTTCGCATTCATTGATAAACGTGTCACGACCGTCTAGAGAACCCCCATCCTTGAGCAGTGTCACAGCCTTGCGTTGGATTTCCTCTGACTTTTCCGCCAACCCACGTAGGAGGCCGATCTCTGGGGCGTCGAAACCAAGGGTTTGTACCTCTTTCAACAGGGCGTAGAGATCCTCCAGACTTCGGTCTGGTCTGTCGCCCGGGTCCCGGTCGTCGAATGCGGGGCTGTTGACTTCGTGAAGTGGAGGGCGACCACGTGAACGGCGGGAACGTTTGCGACTTTGTTTGCGGATAATAAAAGTGTTGGCAGCGTCGAGCCACTCGTTGGCACGGTTAACGCATTTTCTGAGTGAAGCCAACTCGGGCAGGTAGTGATTTATCCGTTCACCCTCAGCGAGAATTGCCCGAAGGGAGCGGAGCGACGGTACGTCACTCTCTGTCAAGACTTTATGAAGCTTGGCCTTCCACGTGGCTGGAATAGCTGCCCGATCAGCCACCTTGGCATGGTTTTCTTGCATCTCCACATCCGAGAACCGCAGCCTCAACACGTGCTGGTTTACGGGATGATCGCACAAATGCTTCGCATGCTCGATGCAAACCACCTCGCTCTTGCAGTGGCAAGTGACTTGCGAGAGGTAGCAGAAGACCTTGCAGTAGACGCACTGGTACTGGTCTTCGGGCCGATCCTCTTCTTCGAGCCGTTCCACCATACCAAGGGTCCGAGCGAATTGGCGTGATCCGAGTTCGCGTTCGGTCATTTCCCTCAGGCTTGGCTCCAGCCTATAGTAAGTCATATTCAGCGGAAATAGCAGATGCCGGTACAAGTGATGACTCACCACAACGCCGTCTTAATGGACGTCGATTGTTGTGTGATGGTGACCAAAAGTTCGTCATGAGAGAACACGGGTAATTTTCTGTGCTCTCTGTAACGCTGCACACAGTCGCGGCCGTAAGACAACCAATCAGGAAGCGCGAAGTTGACGGCCTCGTTGAAGTTAAGCTAGAGCCGCACAAAATCAATTCTGTGTGATCGATCAGTCGCGTGTAAAACGTACCCCATGATTAAACCCTGCATGATACGCCTTCGGGAAAGTGATGACAAATTCACCTGCACGTTGGTTGCATGCGTACACGCGGACCCCAGCATCGGTGAGCCGCTTCGGGTTCATCAATGTTACAAGCTGAAAAAGGAGATCCGGCTGTGCTTCGAACAGATCCGGCGCCTCGCTCCTGATCGCGGCTTCGAATTTATCTGCATCTTCTCCTGGGATGCCGTACCAAGTCTTTGTTTCTCCCCAATGTTCTATATGAATATGGTCAATCATGCCACTTTTGAAATGAAACGAAGATGCGACACCCACGGAAGTTGATGCTGTACGTATAATGATCCTGCGCAAGCCATGACGACTGCGGCCTTTATAACAGGAGGTGGCGAACACTTACCTCATTGTGCCAGCAGAAAGTGGAAAACACCATTCCTACATAGGTCCACGGCACGGTCATACCCGAAATGTCTGATTTGATGAATCGCAAGAGGGAATCCGCCAGAATGGGCATGTTGTTCAAATTCCAAGGATCCTTAGAAGCAGGATCAAGAGGATGGGTCTCCATGGTTGGCATGGCACTATCGTGGAGGTAACAAGAATGTTCAACGGTGGAAAATTGCAAAAAAATATCATCTGCGACATACCTGCCGTGGGTGGTCGAGTGGACATCAGCTCCATATTCGATTTCAACCGTGTCGTGCGGGGATTGAACAAGTCGCCAGAACTCGTTCTCTACATCATTCTCGGTCACCAGAGTGTTACCGACATAATTGACGGTGAGATCATTGAGATCTGGCGGTGTTTTGTGCACAGGAGGATGAGACGCCCACCACCTACGGCGAAACTCGAGATCCCTGGCTTGGAAGCTGGAAAGACAATGTTCTTCCCCCTCATCGAAACCGAAATCACCACCTGTCTCAAACAAGCACGTGTGGCAGTACCATTGATCCTTTGGAATCGAGGTCAATGGAGGATCCAAGCAGAACATATGGAAGCCTTTGAAAAGTGAGACACGACCATAATAATAAAGATTCGCCGTACCGCAGTCACAACCGTCACAGAGAAGCATTTCTTCCTCGTGATTTTTTTTCTGACAAACCTCACAAGACTGCTATCTCGGAGTCAGAAGGTGAGTCGACTCACTCCACCTAGATACTTACCTCCTGGGTTAATTTCGCGTCCTCGTCCGGCTGTGAGGTAGGCGATGCCGGTGACATTCGGCTAGCGACATTGCGACGCTTTCGTGTGGCTACCCGGGACCCAGCTCGGTGAGATGCACGGCAGAAATAAAGAAAAACGCACGAGAAATTTGGTCTTGGGAGGTTGACTTTGTGTTCCGCCTTGAACTCGTACCTTCTGCGCGGAAGCCATTCCGCTCCTTGTAATCGCCGTCATCCGGAATGTCAGACAAGGCACTCGAGGAGGACGTCAAGGGACTAGAAGGTGGGGATGTGGCATCGCGATTGTGTCCATTACGGGTTCGCATCGTCTGAATATTTGTGTGAGTTTTGAGGTGAGGATCACGAGTGCCACCTGGTGAAGTCGACAGCGTGGGTGAATTCCGCACTCGATCGCAAAAATGCTCATATGGTAGGATAATTCGTGTGTAGGAATTCTTGATTTGGGTGGATAAACCCGGTATGCCCCTGTAGCCGAGGAGAGCACCGAGGTCACCCCATTTCCGATTCTTTGTAACCTATCGTGTGAGTTAGCGGTGGGAAAAAAAGGTGTCGTGGCAGGACGCATACCGCATCATAGCCACCTAGATTCTGGACCTCTCTGCGGAGAAGCCAGAGATCGAGGGACTTGTGATTGATCGTGGGCACGGAGACACGCGGATTGCCTTGCTGCTTGTGGAAGCGGTAAAGCTGCTCCAGAAAATTAACCTTTGCACGAGATGAAGCCTCGATGGAGTTGAGGCGCTGTAATCGAGTCTTGAAGCGAAAGGACTGGCGGAAATGAATGAATATAAGAACGAGGCGGACGAAAAAATGAGAAAAATGCGGCAGGATGACACAAACCTCTGTATCGGTGACAAAGGGCATTTTCCAGCCGACTGGAGGCACTACTTTGCAAATTCCATAGCTGAGAGCCTTTTCGGTGATCGAGCGAATGTAGGTCATAGGGTCCTTGAATTCATCTGAATTAGGGTAGAAAACAGGACAATCCTCTAGGCCAAAGGGCCGGGGAGATGTTCGGGGCGGCTGATTTCTAGGACTCGAGGTCTTGACGGAAGAGAGGTCGAGGGAGGGAGAAATTGAAATTGGGGTGGGATCTCCAGAAAAATCATCGGATATGTCCGCGGAAGCGACATCGTCGTTATCGTGCGAGGAGGCGTGGTAGTGGAGGGCTGCAAGGGCGTGTGTCTTTGATTTGCGAGGAGCTCGCTTGGAGGAGGAGGGGGAATGGTCGGACATCCGGGAGAGAGCGGCGGAAGGAGGATCATCCTGGGACATGATTGGGAGAGCGCCCTCTACGGGGATTGAGAGACAAGAGGTGAATGTACTTGGCTGTTTATTCTGAAAATCGGTCGGTAAGGCGTCAGAGGAGCGGGAAGCGCCGAGTGCAGGGGTGCGGGGGGACCTTCCTCTACGGGATGGGGAGCCGCGAAGCTGCGGGGAGAGTTCCATTGCGATGATGGTGGATACTGGTCAAGCGGGACGCTGAACAGTTGGAGACCTTTACGGTCCCTTGCGTGGATGTGTGGGAGCGGGCATTGAATTTGGGCACCGAGTTATCGCGTTGCACCTGCACTTCTCCGTGGGAAAACAATCTCAGACGTTCGCGGATTCGAATGTGTCATTGCTTCCGCGTCTGGCCAGCGCCCGCTCGATTCCGTTCCTGGCCACACGCAAACTCGTGCGCCAACAGCCCACTTACACGAGGACATCGTCACTTTTGGGAACGATCGTGGCCGTAAGTAAATCAAAGTGTGGTTGCAATGTGCGCGCGATTTGCGGTCAGCGAGCTTCCACTTTCAGATCAAGCATGGTAAACAACCAACACCCCTCGTCCGCGTAAAAACCCGCCTACCCCGGGCAAACAGCACCCCGCTCAGCCCGGAAACGCGGCGCGTTATACGCCTCCAGTGACGTGAACATCTTCGCGGCGCCTGTATAGGCTGACCTGGCTTTCCACAGCATGCTCATTTGACAACGGCTCAACCCACCATGCCCGTAGCTGACCAACCCACGCAGGACATTAATACTAAAAAGATTACAATGGTGCCTGGGTTGACCTTGGGTCGTAAAGCGGCCTACTCGTCAAATTAACTTTCATTCCCATATCTTGGTGAAACAACAATACAGCCACCATATGTAGTGATGATGCTGACGGCAGGTTTGAACCAGCACAGCAACGGTCTCAATCAGTCTCGGACTTCTGACAGGCAACGAACAATGCGCCGCAGCCGCCTCATCGGTGGTCGTGACCAACCCCATAGTGGGTTCACTGTGCTCCACAGGCGAGAATTCCGTCAAGAGGTGAGAGTACGCGGAAAATAATAAGTTCTCACCAGCATATACTTAGATTGTTATGTGAATCTTACTCCGGTTTCAGGCTCAAGTGACAGCGAACCTCCCATCATATCGGGTCGACTACATACAAGCATCACAACCCAATCGCCCAGGAGGTAATTATCGCTCCTGCCCATTATTCGGGGAATGTTAATTATGGTCCGAGATGGGTGGAAATTTTACGTTTCATCGTAACGCAGGGGCGGGTTGGGCTATGCCTTATGCAAGATAATTGATCAAACCGGTACACGCAAACTCCGGAGTCTGTATAAGATACGCCGCTTGGACCGATTATTGGTAAGGCGTAGTATGAGCAATGCAAGCCGTACCGGCCGCCTGCAATGCCCCACAGGGTCCAGGATACAGTGATATTCAATTCTCCTCCCTGCACAGTGCACATGACTCACCGACCTTCGCCAACGTGACTCTCCAAAGAGAACAAAAATTTCATTGAACAATACCATTCATATATTGCCATGGTGCAAACTGTCAATACGACTACTCAGAAAGGAAACAAAAGTAAAGCCCCCGGTGGGACTCGAACCCACAACCTCCAGATGATCATCTATTTAGAAGTCTGACGTCATAGCCATTAGACAACGAGGGCTTGGTGTCGATGCCGCCTTGAACATATTGACCATTCGAGCGTGTAACATGACAAATAGCTTCCGTGTCTGATATTGCGATGTTTTGTCTCAAAGTTTTATCGGTTGGATACAGATTCTACCTTACGCTGCCAGTGTTGCAACAACCTACTTGCAGTGGAGTCCAATCGACGCCCGCGTTCAGTGTTCGACGTTTTTTCACCTGCACTCTTTCTATTTTCCCTTTCGCGGATAGGGTTTGGAAGCCTGAGGTACGTATCACCTCATTGCTTATCTGCCCGGGACCCAGGACTGAGTACTGAGTACCAAGTCCAAAGTTGTTTGGCATGGTGATGTAATAAACCAGCCAGCCAACTTGCCGTCGAACACGGCGATCGATCTCATTAGAGTCCATGGCTTCCTCCAGCATCCTTTTGCTGTCGTTGCCACGCCACTTGTTTCCGTGCGTTATCGCACACTGAGGCATTATACGTCTATCTGACTGTTTACGGCAGCGCGATATGGTCTTGCAGACACGTTTCCCTTCTTCCATCCTATCTACGCACCCGAGCCGAAATCGTCCGACACCAAGTAAGTAGCCCAACGTCCGCGGAAACTCTCACCCGATCTCTGCCAGCGAATTCGGAAACTAGCCCTAGGAAACCTCCCCTAACATGCATCAACTTCCCGGGCCACATCTTCTCATGATTAGAACGACTATTGTCTGATCTGGGAGATTAGGACAACGTGCCGTGTCGTTGTGACGGACCCACCGAGGGTGACTACCCAGATAGCACCGACAGCGCTCTTAGAGACGTAATCCCATCCCGTCTCATACCCATATTTGTACCCCCCTGCCCCCGATCGCCTCGCGGTGACAGGTAAAACCGAACAGCCCTCAGGAATTGAAGCACACGAACCAGCGGACATGGACGTGAAAGCTACACCCTTCTTCCTTGAGCCAGGCTTATAAAAGGCCCTCATGCCGTCGCCCCTTGGTCACTCTTCATCACCCACACATTCGGAGCCCATCCGTGCCTACAGCCAATCACCGTGCCTCCCACTTACTCACCTGCCCCACTTTTATCCCGTCGAGCACGAACGCACCATGGATTTCAGAACGAGGGCTTGGCATCATGTACGGATCCGTTCTCTCGTCCGTCCCCGCCGCTGATCCAATAAATCACGCATGCACACGACATGATATCCACACAGACATCATCTTCCGTTCGTCTCCGCCCATCCCCCTATAGATTCGAACTCGACTCGGATTTCTCGGCCTCGTCCGACACGTTCGACGAACCGCCCACCAAGTGGTGGACGCGGTTGTGTTTTTGTATTTGCTTCAAGGGTTGGTGATGTGATCAGCGGCTCGTAGGGATCATCTCCGCGGGAATAGGAGGTGGGTACAGATAGCCTACCGGCTTCTCCTTCTCCTTCTCTTCTTTTTTTTATGTTGACTATACATACGGCTACCAGCGTGACCCGGGAGAAGCGGAATACGTGGGACGTTACGCACGGTGAGCTAAAAAACAGTGTGGCACGAGAGAGACGTGGCCCACCCTGACTGTATATCAGTGTATTTGTAGTGTTCTTCATCAAATCACACGAGAGTGTGAATGCTCGGATTAGCAGATCGGATAGCGAGTGCGTGAGGATACATTTGTAGTGCAGGAGGCAGGTGGATACACCAGATATGTGGAGAACACAAGAAAACGAGGGGATCACAGCAGCAGGACATCCAACCAAGTCACCTTTCCCTAATATGTTCAATCGGATGGTATCTAGAGAGAAAGAAAAGAAAAGAAAAATCCTGTTATGATAGTTTGTGGAAGGAGAATGAAGGTGGAAGGGGAAGGCAGTTAAGGAAGGGAATTCTGCCGTGGAAGAGGGAGAAAAAATATATACATTCCAGAAAACCGACCAAAGAGGGTTGTCGTTTTGAATAAAAGAGGGCAAGGATCAGGATCACCGACTGGCGTACCAAGGCACCAGATACCTTCACCCTTACTCTTCCCCCTGTAGAAAAAGGACGACAATAATCATTTCTTGAGCGTGCGCAACTGCGCCCTCAAATTCGCATTCTCGGTTTGCATCGAGTTGAGCTCGTCCAACAACGCGATCCGCTGCGTCTGTTCCGACGTTCGCATCGCCTCGACGTCTTCCTGGGCTTCACGGAGCGCTTTTCGGCATTCGTCCAGTTGACCCTCGAGTTGCTTGCGTACGATCTCGGGGGCTGACGCCGCCTCTTGCGCGAGGGAGAGCGTCTTGGCGCTGAGCGTGTTGTTGGCCTCGGTGAGTTGTCGACATGTTTCTGCTTGGTCGGCAGCATGCATCTCTACGTCCCTCTTCTCTGCTACCGCACGATCTACAACGGCTTGCAGGTCTTGTATCTCGTTCATCCTTCATTACGTCCCATGAGCAACATCATCACCGGGAAAAGCAAAGAAATAAAGCAGAAGGAATTCTTTCACAAGAATTTTTTCTTTCTTCTTCCGAAAGATGAACAAGAAGGGGGAAAAAATCACGTACAAGGCAGCTTGTTTCTTTTGCAAAGTGAAGTTTTGATCGTCGAGGGTGGCGACGTGTTGTTGATACGTTTCCAGTGCAGCATTACTGTCCTCAGCGAGCTTTTGTGCACGCTCCGCGTTCTTCTTGAGTAGATCGTGTTCTTGCGCGGATCGGATCAGTCGTTTGATCAACAAGCGGTCGTCGATCACCAAGGCCTGAACGCGCGCGACGAAGGCTTCGAGGGAGAAAGGACCACCGACAGCGGCTTGGGGTGATTTCGGGTCATAGAGCGCCTTGAGGGAACGAATGTCCATGTCCGACAGGGAGGGTAGACCTGATTTAGAATGGGCGCCACCCGGGCTGGACACTGTGGAAGCCTCTCGGAGGTGGCGTGGCTTATTGAGCTTTGCTGAACGGAGTTCAGGGGCAGGCAGAACGGCCCACACGGATTGTAAGAGTGCAACGACATCGGCGACCTCGCCTTTGTAATCGATCGGCGGACCGGTATAGACGGACGGCGAGGTCAGTTCCTGAAAATAAATTTTAGTGCTGAGCTGAACGCAAGTGAATCGGCGGGGGTAACCTTCACGCGGACGCCAAGGGAAATGGCTTCTCGCTTTGCATCGTCCCTTTCTCGCCGTGATGCCTCGAGTTCTGCTTGGAGATGAGACTCCAGTTGATCCCGGGAATCACAGTGTTCTTTTAGGATCGCAGAAAGGCTCTCGAGGTGGGCTCCAACTGATCCCAGTAGACCCTGCAACGATGCATCCCTGGATGTGTGATCGACGTCGTGGAGCTGCATCAGCGCATGAAGAGTTTCGAATGCCCCATCCAACTCCACTTGCGCTTCGCCACCCCCTCTCAGCCGATCCAACTCATCCTCCATCACAGCCTTTTCTGCCTGCCAATTTACACGTGCCTCCTCATACTCCACCTGGAGGGCCGAAAACGCTTCACCTTTTCTCTGCATATCCACGTCTGCTTTCTCCTGAATTGAGGTCAGCATCCTCTCCATTTCGGTGGCTTCGCCGCTCTTCTCTTCCAGCACCTCGAGTCGTCTTTCGAGCCTCTCGACTTCTCGTTCCCGAGCTGCCAACTTTTGACTGTCCTCTTCCCATTGCGCACGCTCCTTGGTCATCTCGTCGCAACGTGCTTGGATTTCCTCGAACCGCGGTAGCTCCTGCTCTAGTGCAGCGACCATCTCCTCAGCATTCTGGAGTTCCATACTCATCATCGTCTCCATCTGTTCCTTCTCCAAACGAAGATGGGACAGCTCGCGTGCCAAGTGAGCGTTCTTCTTGTTCGCTGCATTGAGAGACTCGGTGGCAGTACGTAAGTTGGCCTCGAGAGTAGCAATATCGAATGCGGAAATGGGGGCTTTGGGGATTTGTGCGCCTGTATGCCCAGAGAACAAATGGGCACCGTCAAACTTTGAAGGGGTGGAGGGAGCACTGGTGACTGAGCTAATGGTCGAGTTTCGATTCGGCGTGATGGCTCTCGAAGCGTCCGGTTCAGATACACCATTCAAGGAAGGAAGAACTTCCTTTTCCATCTTGTGCACTGAGTACCCTAACACACCGGCACGGTGTTCGAGCAGCTTTCGATATACCTCGCTCGTCCGCTCCGACACGCGCCATAGTTCTTTTTGTGCCTTCGCGGCCTTGCGCACGGCCATCTCGAGTTGTTCCTCTGTTTGTTTCGAAACATTTTTGTGCGCTGCGTTCACCCTGGACAACGATAGTGCTGCGTCACGAATCTTGGTTTCGAGCTCAAGCTTTCTCTGCAACGCCGTCAGCCGGATCTTGAGAACGTGGTACTCCTAGAAAGGGGTGGGTGTCAGAATGAGTGGGAAGTAATTTAGTCGCAAGTACCTTTTTGAGCTCTTCGACTTCCTCGGCGCGGAGTATTTCACATTCCCGACTGTCGACTACGGCTTCGCTGGTGAGCAAGCTCATGAGGAGCTCATCCCGGATGTTGACCAATCCAGACGTGTGTTTCCACCCGACGCTACTCTCCGACGTCATGGATTCTGCTGGATTCGGCGGTGGTACACGAGACGAAGAGGGCGTTGGCGAGCCGAGAACGCTCGCAGTACCATTCGGGACGAGTCTGTGGGTGGGTGAGGCGACGTTGTAGGATGCAAAGTGTGAGCGTGCCGAAGCAGACGTCGACACTGACCCCGGGGATTGAACAGAGGCGCTCCCGGGAGACTTCTCGCTCGTCGGAGATGCGACGTGCGGCGGCTTGGTCCGCTCCTTGCGGATGACCAGACCTGGCGTACCACCAGTGCTGGCGGGCTTGCCGTCCGTGGGGGTGCTCGGCGGGGAATCCTGAGATGGCCAGGACGGTTTTGAAGACGCGGGGGGCGGTGTGACGGGGGCGGGGGCTGGCGGTGGAGGATGGGACGGAGGTGGTTGTGGTTGGGTGCTGGACGCGCCTCCACCGAGAAATCTACGGACGCCGTTCATGGGTTGCACGACGTCGCCAGCTGTGACATGAAATGTTGTCGTTGCTAGTGACGGCGGCGGCGAAGAGGAGGACAATGATTACCACTGGCAGTAGTGAAACATCCTCGTTTTCGATTGTGGCCGAGTCCGGTCGTCGGCTAACTGGCTGCGAGTTGGTGTGGGCAGCGCAGCCGCCGTTCGTTCTCGTTGACCAACACGATGCTCACGGCCGAGTATTGACTTCATCACTTCGTATTTCATTGAATGACACCCACGTCAAGCCAGCCATGTCATTCACCTTCCAATGGCCCCGCTTTTCCGACCAGTTTCACGCGGATGCGATCCAGATGCTCAACAACGCACTCAACAAGGGAAACAAACCACCCGTGATCGCTGACAAGATCGAGGTCGTCGAGTTGGAGATGGGCACTCAGGTGTGTGTCCGTTGTCTGTACTCATTCACCCCATTCACCCTCCATCAGCCTCCTGAACTAGAAATTCGGGACATTGGCGATCTCACCGTGGATCAATTTCGAGGCATATTTCGCCTGACGTACGCTGGTGACGCTCACCTCGTCCTCAAAACCAAAGTACAGGTACGAATTATCCGTCTTTTGTGCATTTCAGGACCCGTGATGACCCTTGTGCACAAGGCAAATCCTTTGAACCACAAGCAACCTGATATACACCTCATGACTGGTTCGAGAGGAATGCTGGCAGCCAGAGAACCTCTCGTCGTCCCCATGCTTCTTCGTCTCTCTCACTTCAAGCTCAACTCGTACGTCGTGCTCGTCGTCTCCAAACAAAAAGGCATCACCCTCGTATTTAAAACCGACCCGCTCCAAAATGTCGACATCAACAGTACCTTCGACTCTATAGCCGTCATTCAGAATTTCATTCAACGCGAAATCGAGGGCCAACTTCGTCAAATGTTCAGAGAGGATCTGCCAGGTATTATTCATCGCCTGAGTCAACAATGGGTCAAGGCAAAGGTCGAAGCCCCGTATCTCGACAAACGGCCACCCCCGGTGGTGCGTCGGCCCTTTGATACCGTTTCCGCACCAGACCTGTCGCATTCGTCTGATGATCCATTCGGTCCCGGCCTCATTCCATTCCAGCCATCTTTCGCGCGTGCACCGTCGCTGGGCACACTCTCGTATGGGCGTGTTCGCTCCGTCTCTGGGGTTTCTGTCGCAAGCTCTGCTCCGAGAACATCGAAAAGCGCTCAATCTATCCCGGTCATCCCACCCCCGACCGAACCTACTAGTTCGTTACCTGAGCTCGAGAACTTTGACCCAACACATGGACTCCGTCCAGAGGGACTCCCCACGAAGAGCGTTTTCTCGAGTTTTGGTCGGCTATTTAAGCAAAACAAGGGTCTTGCAGATCTCACGGAGGAGCAGTCGGAAGTCGACGGGGAGCAAGAGGTGGCGGAAGATGAAGATAAAGGGTCGTACTCGGTAGCAGACTGGGATGCCACTTCAATCGACTATTCACCACCCCCAAGTCTGACGCCAGACGATTCCGTCACCGAGTACGAGACCATCCCTGCTGTTGGTGGAGGTACTATCACCCGTCCACGAGTCTACCACTCACAATCAATGATCCAACCTCCAACCGAAATTTCCCGAACCACCACTGGTGCAGGTAGTATAACCACTTCTAGCCTCCGACATTCTATATCACCGTCACAGCAAGCCGGTCCCTCGCGAACGAGTTCGTTCCCATTCGGTACACCACGTATACCCAACCGCGGTCTCGCTCACTCCGTCGAAACGCCATCTATGACCAATGCTCCACACTCTGCCCATGGCTACGAATCCATCAACAGACCCCCACCAATTTCCTTCCGTCGTCCCTCCGTTTCTTCCACCGCCGCCAACCTCGACCCATTCCACTCTGGTTCACCCCCACCGCATCACGCCATGTCCGAGGGAGATCCCAATATCATCCTTCGCCCGACCTTGAACAATACGTTGCACCAGCTCTCGACGCTCAGCTATTCGAATCACACCTTGTCCCCTTACACCCGCTCGTTGGAGCATTTCGCCGTACGGAGTGGTCCCCCACGGACGCTCAACGCATCCGGTGTTCGCGCACCGCCCGAACGCCGCCCTATCAAAGCGAAACGCAAACGCACGTATCGGATCGGGGGAAAACCACAGCCCCAGCCTAACCCGGAACCGAACGGTCATCCACCGCGCACGTCGGCACCCTCGCCTGTACCCCCCTCCGAGTTCGATCCGTCCGAGATTGACCGGTATTTTCGGTCGGGTGACGACCCAGATGGATTTGTCGGGGAGGCTGGATCGAGTGGGCACGGGCAACAGCAGTTGTATGCGCCGGACTCGCCGTCGCCGGGACCTTTGCCTCGGTATCCACATGACACGTACGAGTCGCTGCGTCGGCGACGTGCATAGCCCCTCCCTCCTCCTGTCTTTTCCTCCCGTTCCTTCCGCTTCCGCTTGTCGAGGTGCATCCATGGTTGACCTGTGGACTGACTTGGAATCGTAATCGCGATTGTTGTCAGCAGAGAAATATCTAACGTGCTTGTTTGCATGCAAATTAGATGTCCCTCACATTCAATTACTTTCTTGACGGACACTGTGTACTGTAGCCAATACATCTTAATCCTCCCCTCTTTATATGGATGAATGTAAAGACGTATTCTCCCAATAGGGCTAGCTGGGCGTATTGGATAGTTGCCGTCGTACATTGGGACGAGGTTGCAGAAGCCTGTGATCGTGCTTTTAGCGTCGAAGTGTGGTTTGGTTTGGTTTACAATGACTGGAAAGCCAGCAAACAGGCGATCGATTGTTCGCCATCTTCGTTATACATACATACTTCTGGACGCGAAAGAGGCGTTAGCGACGGAAAGGATCTCTGTGAATACGGCGATGATGGATGTATACGACTTACCAAAGGTTGGCGACGATGAACGATGTAGGGATTCACCAGTTGGTTGTCCGAGCCTGAGTGCTTCAAGTTCCATTTGAAACTAGGCCATTTTGCGGCATGAAGTTGGTGACGTTCAAGGCGGGCTGAACAACAACTTTTTTGTTCTGCAATGCACGTCTTCCTCGAGGATCTGTGTCAAGAACTAGGTACATATCATGTCTCGCACATGCGCGAGCCCGACTCACACTGAACAGTCGCAACACCACGCGCGATCCCATCAATGTCCGAGTCGGTCTCCCGCCTGACCGAACTACATATTCCTTGACCGTCACTGGTAGGCTTCCCAGCGCTCAGCTTCTGGAATTGCCATCGAGCTCACTTGCATCATCCTGCGCACCATGCCTTTGCTCCAGCGCTCAACCCCGCTGGCCGAGAAAATGGGTCAACACAGTGATTTATAGCAAAGATCGAGAAATGCATCTCTCTCCCGATGGACAAATATGCCTTCTATCGCATTGCACTCGCATCGTCCAAGGCTTTCCGTCCATGCCTAGCAACGTGAAGCAGGGTGCAACATTCTCTTCTCCGGCGCCCCCAAGTTGAACGGCCGTTTGGCTCGTTTCATAAGTAGATATAGCCAGCATCACTAGGAATGAACCACGAATGTGGAACGTACTCGACAGCTGTATGGGGTTCCATCACGGTGGCGGACTAGAGGGAAGTGGACGCCGAGGAGGCGATGAAAATTGAACTGGCGAGTGGCGAGTCCGGCGACACCGTGACAGAAATCAGCATCTGTTCAGTGCCAGTGAT